>CAEGAD010068121.1:0-12365 GCA_903067055.1 Poeciliopsis paucimaculata
AAGAAAAAGTAAAATTATAAATGTGAAAACATTTAAATAAACACTAACACTGAGGAAAAGATGGAGGAACCTCCACAGTATAAATCTGATAAAAATGTGAAAAACTATGGAGTCTGATATCAATGCATAACACAGACGTGTTATGCATTGATGAAAGTAGTCAATAAATTCTTACGCTCTTTCCTGGGTGAAGATTCATATGAGACTTAGGTGAAATGTCTGAAAACCCTAGCTGGAGACCTAGCAAACCGGCATCCTAGATTTAAAAGATATCAGACAGGTCAAGTTAACCAGCTGCAGTTGGGATAAGCTGGATGTGACAACAAATAGTCTGCATCCATGAAGCCTCCTTTTCAACCCCTCTGGGATTTGGGTTTGTAGTTCAGGTATTATTTGAACTTTTGAGATGCTAATCAGCTGCTCCTTCTTGTAAAAAACTTACATCGTTAAAATGCAAGAGAAAAAGATCCTTTCAACTGCACAGCACCCAAAGTAAGAGGGAATAATTCTACAAGAAAAAGCAATACCGCCACCAAAACATTATGAACAAAAGTGTACACAAAATAACCAATCAGAATTAAAATAATAGAGCTACTCCAACATGCTGCCAGAAATCCTCAATTATTTTTGTCCAAATGTTTCATAGAGCAAAATGTGTTTGTATCAGGGAGAATGGTGGTGTATGTTTGGTTTGAAGAGAAATTGACTTTCTTCAGTTTTACTTTTAAGATTTTGACATATTTTGGAATAGCTGGATTCCATCATTTTTTTGTGCTTCTAATAAGCTGCCTCTCTTTCATCTGACATATTCCATTTTTAGAAACAACTTTTTGATCAATAAAATCTTTTTCTGTTCACACCAATAGGTATTCAAAGACAAGCGTGATTTATTTATGTTTTTTCAGAGCTCTGTGCATTTTCTGGTTCTAAAATTGAAGTCTGCTCACCGCATAACAAGTAGTGGCAGCAATAATTTTTTTCTTACACTGACAACATCACTCTTATTGCAGTACAGTTACAACACTAGAACAGATCAATAAGCTTAATTTTTTCAGCTGTGTCAATCCACTGCACCATTCCAGGAAACCTCTGTGGAGTACGCACTCTCACATAAAAGTTTCAGGCAAAACGAAATGTGGGAAAACTCTGACTCTAGGAGGTCTTTTATATTTTACTTCACGTTCAGCCTGTTCAATTTTAGTCAAATGCCACGCGGCATGTGCACAATGCATCTCCCTCCCACTCATAAAGATGTCTGAATAAAGCATTCAGGCATTTTTACATGACCAATCTCTGTCCCAAGCTGTGCAGTTTCTTAAGAAACAGATGAAATTATTGAGACTGCTGTCAGTGCCCACCAACCACAAAAAAGTTCAGTCTGAATCTATCAGGGAGGGTTAAAATAAGCATGAAAGAACCTCGCTGTGATCAAATTTCCATCAGTGGTGAGTTCTAAGTGTCAGTCGAGGTTATCGTGATAAGATTGAGTGCATCAAACAGAACATTTTTATACTGCTTAAAACAAACACTTTTAGAAAACAGAAATGTTTACAATTTAAATTGTTTCTCGACAACAACAACAACAAAAAATAGAAATAAAAAAGCTTTTAAAGATTAGGTTCTGTCACTCAATTACAGTAGCCGATTAATCCGGGACAGTTTTACCGAGGGGCTGCTGCCAGAGAGCAAAACACAGGGGAAAATCTTAGAGAGTCTTCAGTCTGTCTGAAGGCTGACACAAAGGGACAAAATGGTGGACAACCATGCATAAAACTCAAAGTAGAGTCAGCAGTTAATCCAATATGTTTGTAATTGGACTGTCGGTGGAAACCGGAGTCTCGGTAAATCCACTATAGGCTGGGAGAAAATGTAAACAACAAGTATGTCTCTGGTGGGATTTGAATCAAAGCCCCCCTTGCTGTGAGGAAATAACACTAACCTCCATTTACTGTGAATTCATTACACGTTTTGTTGCTTACTGTAGTTTAGATCTAAACCCAGTTTGCTATTACAGCTTTCAAGCTCAGTAAGTGTAAATCACATATTAAACAACATTCTGCAGAAGACAACACATCATTGTAACATCTTGATTAATTATAGATTGATTATAGATTTAAGAAGTTAACGGAAACATTGCTGGTGAGAAACATTACTACAAATTTTTGTGTCACTACTTTTCATTTCACCTTATTCTGTTGCAGATAGACTGGGTTCACAACATGCCTTTAATGCTTTCATAGGGCATAGACTTTGCTTTACCTATTTTGCCCTAGAGTGGACCTTTCAACGTCACACTTCAGAAACTTTTAGCTGCCTTGTTGACTCGTTTTTCTGATATGCTTGTTGACATAATCCTTAATAATAATTTCAGTCATGAAAACGATTATAATTATAATGAGCTGGAAGTAAAAAAACTACTGAAAGTAATTGAAAAGGAAAGTTATGATATGGCATAAAACATACAGTAAATAGGGGTAGAAAAATGATTTGGTTTTGATTAAAAAGCATTTTTAAAAAGCACCTGTATGGTTTGATATGGCACTAATATGCAAATAGTAATATTGTGTTTTGTTTAGCACTTTGTTAGCTTATTTATCCCAGTAGTGCTTGTTCTGTATCATGTCAGCATATTTCGATGCTCCAACTCGCAGTGTCTGGTGTCAGCCAACAGCAGAGTCTGTTTAATTTAGCCACTGGGTCAAAAGGAGCACAGATGTCTTTTACATATCAGATTCTTCCACCGTCTCTCCCCAGGTTACTTTAGCAGGTTTCTTCATCACAGCTTTCAAAACAGGCACCCGATAAACTGGAGGCTAAACCAACTCTCAGCTCCGAGTTATCGACAGTATCTTTCCTAAATGACAGATGGCAAACAGTTGCTGTTGGCTGAATAATACAAATTATACTGCACCCACACTGATGCTTCCAGAGTTTTATGTTGCACCCACCACTGACATTGAGTCATCTGATCACACTTGTACAATTTGAACAAATCTTTTCTGGCCTACGCAACATTTTTGCACAACCTAGCACCAATCCATCTATATCAAAATAAAAGAAAAATAGTCTTTATTCTATTGAAAAAAATACTTATCAAGATTACTTAAGATCATTTTTATACCGATTTTTGCATTTTGGAGGCTCTTTCATATTCTTTTGTGTTCATAAAACCGTAAGCCAGAGGTCTAAAAAAAGAAGGGATTTGATTGGCTGTTTAAAGCTGTCTCCTTTCATGTAGTTTGGTTCCTTTGCTATATCCAATACTGACCTGGAAATGAAAAGCACGGAGTGAGGGCTCAAGAGAAATGACAGAGCTGCGTCCCCATCTTCCTGACAAAGCTGATCTTTAATGCCGCTCGCCTCTCTTCAACTGTCAATCTGCGCTCCCTCCAGCCGATAAGTGGCTGCTCTTGCCCTCTCCTAATTGCGTCTCTTAAGCTTAGGTTTGTCAAAACATATTGGTGCATGGCATTGAAGCAGTTATGAGCACAGACAGCCTTGACTGCTCTGACAGCTTGGTGCTTCTCAAGTCTATGCGGCAGCTTTCCTGTGGTAATATTTGTCTTTTTTTCTCCTGGACCCTTGCCTATATCCCAGCTCCATATTAATCTGTGCAGTGGTCAGAGGAGTCAAATCACCTCCCCCGCGTAACCTGCACTGTCACAGCAGTCCATCCAGCTTGGTATAACGCTTTTTTGCTATGGCTCCTACTCAGTAAGAATCAGTATTCCCTGTGACACTGTCACGCTAGAGAGACTTAATCACAAGTGAAACGAGAAGAAATAGGTGACATAAAGCACAAATGAAAAAAGATGGCAATATCTTGCTCTTTAGAAAGTGAATGATAAGTAAATTTATGTTTTAAAAATGATCCTTTATGGGTCAGAATTTAAGTTTTATCAGTAACTAAGACAAAAATCATCTAATCGCCTCATTTACTCTGAGGGACTTATGGGTAAATATTCCTCTCTTGAACTGCAAATGTTAAGAGCTAATTAATAGGGAGCAGCAAAGGCAGCCTTTCTGATTGCATGCGTATTACACAACACATCTGTCAAATACCAATTTCTTGAAATATGTGATAAAATCAAGGCAAACTATTTGAGAAGCAAAAGCTTATGACTAATTAAAAACTAAGAAAATTATAAATTTAATGAGCAAAAAATACATTTAAAAAGAAAGTAATTATGGCATGTTTTTTCATACTTACCATCTCCTCTCACCTAGTGGAACAAAATACAAATGACATAAGTGACGGGTGAAATAGCTGGACTTCAACTATTCACCCAACTATTGATTATTGAATACTACAAACAGCAAAAATGATCATTTTGACCCTGCTGCATAATGTGACTCAACATGGGGGGAGAGGGATTTTGCCTCTGAAGCTGAAAGAATAATCAGCAGTATTGGAAATGTTGAACACATCTAATACAACACCCTAAGCTTCTTTACCCTTTAATAAATACTATAGACAATAAAGTTTGAGTTCAGTTCAAATGATAACTGTGTGTCTGTCCACGTAGCATGGAAGTATTTTGGGAAAGTTCAGTTTTATTTTTTATATTTTGCTGTGATGTCACTTCCTCCTTCACTAGGCCATTCCTGTCTGTCATGGAGGAATATGAGTTTCTGTTGATGTATTTTTTAAAAGTTGCTGTAGAGGACAAAATGTTTTACTATTTTTAATGTGTTTGTAAAATGATGTCAGATGGGTGTTTTTTGTGCTGCTGAACTAATTGCTTTGTATGCACCATAAAGACGTGTTTATGGGACAACACAAATTGAAGAGGTACAGCTTTGGATTCAGGGACTAGGGGTTTTGTTTGTTTTTTAAGCAACAACTTACTTTATTTGAAATATTTGTGTCAGCTCTGAATAGTTGCTTTGCTCTACAAATGTAGCATGCTAATACGTTGCCTTCATGCATAGTCCCCTGCATTTTTAGGATCTCCAGTATCAAGGTGTCTCTTGTTTACATAAAGGAGTGTATTACTCTCCATGGGAAGAGCAAACAAGTTTAACATTTGGTGCTTCCACCACAAAATGTGTTGCTTAAATTTAATATTAAGTTTGATATGAGAAACATTGTTCACCAGAAAGTGTGGCTTTCACTGAGATTTGCACTTTATAACTGCACAAAGAGGCAGAATGATTTAAATAAAGAAACCTCTAACATAAAACTCTTGAATGAACCAATCTGCAGAATCCCCAAAAGTCCTTAGGCCAAAGACAGCTACAAGGATTACTAATACACGTATACATTTGTTGTATAAATTCAATGCTAATCAACGGATTAGTGCATTCTTATCACAGGTTGAAAACCGTCTACTTATATGGTGTCTGAAGCTGCTGCATTGCACCATAAAGTTTATATAGACTGCTCACTCCCTCCACAGTAATAATAAACCCATTTTTATCATCTGTTTTATTTACAGTTTTAAGCTCAGGAGCCCTAGCTTAATAACTGCTGTGAAGAGAAGAAAAATAATATTGCTGATATCACTGGTTTTCTACTCTTAGTCTGAAAGTTTATGTAAGAGTTAACTTTTTAGGATTCAGTTATCTGTGTTCATGTGTATGTCATATATGTATATAGTATTTATGTATATATGTTTAATTCATGAAAAGTAAGAGGCACAATTCTGAATCTGCTATCTGTTCACTTTGCATAGTTTTTGGGGTTTTTTAAAATAAAAAGTTCTCTCTTAAAAATAAAAATAAAATTATTTTCTATTCCAAATAGAGTAATAAATAATCACTGAATAATGCAATAAAAGCAATCAGTGATTAGCTCTGGCAAATCAGTGAAGCAACAATACGCTTCAGTAGTTGTCTTATCACTGGTTTTACTCTAAATAACATGATTTATTCAATAAGCCCCGTGGTAGACTCATGACAATATTTTCTCTTTAATTGTCTGTATTCCATTTTTGGTAAACCAACATGAACCAACGACATACAAATTTCTACTGGCACACCTACAACCAAAACTAGATTCCTAATGGGAATGGTGGTAAAATAAAGTGAAAAGGCACAAAGTGGCAGTAAGATCTAGAATAAATAAAATCACATGCTTATAGTATTAAATAAACTATAGAGACACACAGACACTGTGTAAATGAACAATCTGTGCAAATAAATGATATGAATTCTTTCTTTTTCTCCATCTTGTTGCTTAGCATCAGCAGTGCTGTATGGTCCAACGTGTCATAACAAGGACGGTCGCTTCAGTTTTAAAACAGAACTTTGGGGTTTCAGGATGGCAGCATTTTTATTTCCTTAATGATATTTAACTGAATAAAAATAGGACCTTCAACTACAGACTGCTTCATGTTGTGGAGAATAAGGTTGCACTTTCCCCACCTGGATAATTTAGAGTAGCAACATTACCTCGAAATGAGGACTTAGTGAAACCATTATCTTTATAAAATAGGTTTTGTTACTTCAAGACAATAAAAGATTAGGCCAATCATGAGTTAGGCCTTTATTGTTTTCAATCTAATGCATCATAAACCAAAATCTTGCTGAATTATCACAATGAAAAAATTTATTGTTCCTGTCTACAACAATGACATGGACTAAATATCATGACAGACATCACAAATCTCAAAATTGACATGATACCTTTTATCATGCAAAATGTATAGCTATCATGATTTTTAGTATGCTCAAGATAACAGCACACAGACAATTAAATAACACTGTTTTTCACAAATATTAAATAATGTCTTTTTTTGTTAATTATGACAATGATCTTTGAAATATCATTCAAAGATCATTGTCAAATTTTTTCTTTAAAGTCTATTTTCTGAAGAGTTTTATGTAGTATAACAATAATAAAGATATGCGTTGACTTTCCTCACCTCAAATGTCACATTGAACGATATTCCATATTCAAAATGCAAGTAAGGTGTGCAGCGATGGCATGTGGTGGAGCATAAAGTTCGAAGCTGTCATGAATGTTGCAGACTTTTCCCTCTGACTAAAGCGCCTTCAAGAGACTCAGAGCAGATCTAAGAGCACAGCTTTAGTCCATCTTTAACCTGAAGACACTGCAGCTCATACTCATAGAGCTTTTTTCCCCCCCCATTAGTTATTCAGAAAGTCTCACTCGAAACTCCATTAAGAGTCAGTCTCATTAAATTTTTATGCAAAACTGTTAAAATATTTCTTCAGGTGTTTCTTGATCTACTCTCTGTGCTTTAACCTGAACTTCTTTTCAGTGTAAGTTACGGTTTTGCCTTTTAACCTCTACGTAGCTTGGTTTTATGTGCTCGGTCTCTGATTGTTCTGCAACAATGCAGACCGGTTACAGTCTTTGTATGTTGTGGTGCCACAGAATAACAGACTCCTTGCAGCTCACAGCTTTCTATTTATTTTTTAAGCATTTTTTGCATAAACTTGCACATTTTCTTTCATGCTATACTTATTTTCAACTTGTTCGTGTTTCAGTAAAGACGTGTAAATGTCTTTTGATTAAATCTTAATAATTTACGCCATTTTCATTCTCTGAAATCTTTTCAAGATTACTAAAAATGCAATAATTATTTGACAATTTTTTTTTGTTTCAGTTTGGCCAATCCATTTAAATAGTCCAGCTTTCATTTCTGTGTTTGAATAGGAAGTGGTTTAGGGGAGAAAAGCTGGAAGATCAACTTTGAATAAAAGAATCCCTGAATACAATTAAACAAGAGAATTAAAAGGCTCTACTGACAGAAAGTAACATCCTGTCTCAGCACATCCTTTCATTCATGAAAAAGAAAGACCCTTTGTGTATTGATAAAAGAAAAACCTTTTATTATGCACTGGAAGTTACTGCTGACCACGGATGGAAAAAAGTTTCATACCTATTTTTCATCTGACGTGCTTGGAAATGATGGTATTCAGAGCAACTTTGATGTTTATGTTTTTATTTCCTTATTGAAAGTCCAAAGTTTAATACCCATTTTGTTTATCTTATTCTTTTACCCTATGTTTATTTTTATTGTTCCATAAGTAAAACTAAGATTTTATTTTATAATAAAATTTATTTGATTTTTTTATTTTGTTACCTTAATATAATGGAGTCTACCACAGTAATGGATGGATGGATGGATGGATGGACGGACGGACGGACGGACGGATGGATGGATGGATGGATGGATGGACGGATGGACTGATGGATGGACGGACGGACGGACTGGTGGATGGACGGATGGATGGATGGCATGTGAATTTCATGGTCCCTTGTTGGTTACTCGGCGCTCAAACCTATCACAATAATACACTGTGACAACTGGATTTTTTTTCCCCCAGAAATTTAATGTAAATGCATCTAATTATTTTTTGATGGTTTAAGAAAAACCATTTGGAAAGCCACTGGAAATGTAATGAAATTATTAACCTCTCAGACTTGCAGAGTGAAAAAGGAGGTATGTAGATGGGAACGAAGAGAAAAATAGCTTGAAATGATCGAGTTTCCAAATTTAGAAAAGAAGCTGGAAGACGACCAGTGCAAACAGGTTGTAAATTGGCGCAGCAATTAGGTTCTGAAACTATATAAGGTGGCAGACTTGCTGATACTGCTCATTAGTTTTTCTAGATAAAATTCAATGTGAAGCTCTTTACATGATTACAAAATATATTTCCTCCAACATCTGTGGCAGTGACACATAATCGCCGGGTTAAGCATGAAAATAGATTTTATTGTTAAAAACTAAACCTTAAAAAAAAGACATTTGATATAAAAAAAAAAATAACCTAATCCTCCAAATATTTTAGTGAGAAGAAAAAAAAGAGCCCCATCTCATTAGATCTTTGGAAATCCCTGCAGCCTATCATCATTAATTCATCTTACTGTCTTTCTCATTTAGCAGATGACACATTTCAAGCAGAGTAGCAGATGTACTGGCTGATTAATATGATTTGTGAAGCAGAAGCGTTCCATGCTTTCAACGTCACACCATGGAGGGACAGTTAGTGTTTTTGGTCTCTGAGACAGATGTTTGCAGGGGGATGTATTAACTTTTAAGTGATCTCCTATGGCTTTTGGTAAATTAAAAATAATGTCTATTTAATTTGGGAAGTTTGTTTCATTGTGAGTGCAAATGGTCTTTTAAATTGAATCTGACAGTAGGACGAGTTCAATCCAGCGGCATGACAATTCAAAACAAGAGTTCATCATTGTACCAGCAAGAACTAATACTGTATTTATATTATAATATTTGCATCGATTTAAATGAACCAAAAAAGGATTATTGACTTTGATAAAGCTCCTTTTGTAAGCATTTATGGGTGAATATGTTTCATTATTTTTATTTTTAAAAACATTTATGTGCCGATTCCTTTAGTTTTTTTAAGTGTATAAGTTACCACACTGAAAACCCAGGCAAATAAAATGCTCAGCTTACATCACACTTCTTCTTTGCTTGATAAAGCACCATAATGGCCTGGTCTTCTTAATTTTGTATACTTATCAAGATGCCATTATTGTGAGCTTGATAAGCTCTTTCTCAAAGCTTGTGTGAAGCTTAGCAATATATAGTTCATCTATGCATGTCTTTCTTACATGACATTGATTGAGCAGACACTTTTCTCCAAAGCTACGAGAATCGTAATTGCATTGAACGATTTTGCACTGTTTACTACAGAGGGATTTAAGCATCATTAAAAGTAAACATAATGATGAGAGCTAAAAGGAGTCTGCTCTGGTCTAGAGAGAAAACCACACAGCTGGCATTTTACAATGTTATGGAAAGACATCACAATGGACAAGAATATATCCATTTATAAGTTTGATAAGCACCTAAATTTATCATCATGCCGGTTTTTCTAGTCTTAAGTAGTGTAGCTTGGCCTTTGCCACCAGCTTGTGCAACAGAACTGTCAAAAATAATTCAGACACCAGAGAGGTACCATCTATTAATCTTCCTATGCTAATGTTCTTAAAACAAAGATTTTACCACCAGATAATAAATGTCAGCATGTATGTTGTTAAAAACAGCTGAATGAGCAAAATGTAAATCTGTAGGCTATCATCAGCTTGTCAAGCCCAAAGATTTATATATAAAGATTGAGACAAGAGGAAAAAAACATATAAATGTATACTAATATTTTACACAATATGAACTTTTACCTTATTAATTCAAAAACATTTAGCTAGTAATAATCCCACTCTGCCATTTAGATATTCTGTACTTTTATACCTCCAACATCATCATCCAGATTAGGATGCAGACATAATACTGTAATGCAGGAAAATCATGCTGTTTTTGCACATGTTGTCACATCACCAGAATCTCATGTTCATCCCCATCTAATTGAATGTACATTACTTTTGAAAAGGGATTTTATTAGCTCCATATTTTTTGTTTGCAACCCTGCAAACCTACTTATACTTTGTGGGTTAATTGCAGCACCACAGAACCCCCTCAATTATTTGTTGTGAGGAGTGCTTCATTCTGACACTCCGCATGTGTGCAGCGTTTAGCTGTTTAAAACGACTTTTCATTTTTAAGCATTAAAACCTATCAACATGATTAATACCTTTTTGTTCTTCTAATGAACTGCAGCACTTATTCCTGTGTTAGTCATATCCTTTCCCCACAATGCTACTCTGAACAAGTGCAGATAATCAAGCATGCAGAGCTTAACACCCAGTTTAGTAGCTCAGTCATTAAATCCCACTGGGAATTCAGTTTTATGCACATTATGACTACATTATTACCCCAGATTACTCATTGTTGCCCAAAGTAACAGTTTTTGTACCTTAAAGACAATTTCTGTGCATCATCACTTCAGAGGAGAGTTTAAACTTGAGCCTACATAACACAACCCAACCTTAAAGCAAAGAATTACAGGTTCTTGTTAGCTGCCACGAATGATTTTTCAGAGCAGGAATCAATTCATATTTTTATACCCAATAAAGATAAGAAACCAAACTTTAACATTGATATTTTCAAAAGAAAGAGGAGAAAATTTAATTTTGAAATGTTAGCTTACGCTGTCATCCGTGTTTATCCTTTTTTCTTCTGTCTGCCGACAGAATAAGATGCTACTGTCCAGGAGAGATTTTGACATTTTAAAGCTCTGCAAAAAATATTGCCATGGTTTGCTTTTACATAATGCAATAAAAGTCCATATTCATTATTCTGATAGTAAATGCACTAGACAATACTTTACCTACGAGAGACACAAGCTGTCTTTGATTCTTTGCGAATATTGTTAATGATCATTGATGCATTACTATAAATTTCAAATATGTTCTGATTGCAGTGGTAATGTTTTTGAGCAGCCTTTGTTGAGCTGAAGACCTGAAACATCTGCAACCTTTGCTTACACATTGAGATGACTCTTCAACAGAGTCATTTGTTTGCTTATGCTGTGTTTCAGTTACCTTGAAAGTCAGACCTGGGAGCTAAATTTGATGTGACTCTGAGGTAACGGCATTCCAGTTAACATGGCAATGCCCAGTAGGTATACCTCTTATGAATATAATTTTAAGCTTTACTTTCCATAACCAAACATTACTTTTAATTTGTTTACTTTAGACTTGTAGGCAGTATCATTAACTTTAGATGTACTCTTATATGTGCCTTGTAAAATAAACATGTTTCCACAACAGCTTAGTTTTAATGAAGCATTAGACATTTATAGTCATTAACCTTCATGCATTAAAGAAGGTTAGAATAAGAAAACACAAAAATTGTGTTTTCTTATTGTGTGTGAAAAATGTGCATGTGAAAACCTTCAAAGGGATCTGCGGTTAAACAAGGCTCATGCCTGTCCTTCACAGACCTTGAGAAGGTTATCCATCCATGCTTCTCATCTTTCTGAGGCTAAATCCCTGTGCTCTGACCAAAGCAGCAACTGCAACACTCTGAGAAAGCTCAATGAATAAATAACCCAGTAAATGCAGCCTTTTTTCTCCATTTACATCTTGCATCTAAATAACACAGACTTGCTATTTTCCCGTTCTTTTCTTCTCATCCTTGGAGGTTTGTACCCTATTTGTTTAATTTTTATCCCCGTTTTCTGGTTGTGCTCTACCTCGCTTTGAATTGTTGTCATAAAATGTTTTTCTTGGAACCAGCTTTACTTGCTGATACAGTAAAATAGGCAGTTTTAACTGCCCAGGGTCTATACACTGGCATTAAAAACACACAAAACTACAACCAGCTAATTCTATCTCATCATTATTATCATAATTATCATTAGCCAGGCTATTATCATTTGTAGAGAGCTTGAAAGTAAGCTTAAAAGTAAGCTTAAAAGTATCATGCTGACATGCGTCATTAATTGAAGGGGACCGTTTATGCTTCCTTGAACGAGTTAAGGTAGATCTATAGGCTATACAAAGCAAGTTCTTTACATTTTTGTATATA
>CAEGAD010068123.1:0-44951 GCA_903067055.1 Poeciliopsis paucimaculata
CATAGATTTTTTTTTCCCCCCACCCCCCCCCCCCCCCACCCCACAGCACCCCCCCCCAACCCACAGCCCCCCCCCCCAACCCAAAGCTTGTCCGCTCATTTTTACAAGCTTTTAAAGTACAACACTCTGTCCCGGTGTCACCTCTAACTGCACACAGTGCATCCACTCAGCTACATACGACCTTTAAAGATACTTCACCTCTTTGCTGATGGATTTCTGTATTGTGTTTTTTCATTTCTTTTTTTTTTTTTTTGTCTCTGCAGGACTCATCTCTCCTGGAGTGTCTGTCCCTGTCCAAGTCCCAGGGAGCGAGCCTGACATGTCTCAGTACTGGTCAAGACTACAGTAGAGAGAAGAGCTACTTCACCCTGTAAGCACCCACTCCACCATCGCCCTCCGGCAGTGCTCCTCACAAATACACGGCACAGGAGAGAAAGGGGGGAATAAAAAGGCACAAGAGGGTTGAGGAAGAGGCAACAGACAGGAGAGGAAAGAACGAGAGGGACTCTGGGAGAGCCTTGGGACGTCTGGGTTTTGTTTCCCCCCGCTGGGACAGTGTGCTGTTGTGTAGCTCTAGGCACATTCAAACGAGGACTTGGAAGAGAGAGACCAACAGTGGAGAGAGACAGAAAAAAAACATGGACCTCTGTAACGTGCCCGGTGTTAAATTTTTATGGAACAAAAACTTATCCGTTCTTTTTCTATTTCCAACTTCAGTCATTGTTTCCCTTTTTTTCTCTGATGTGTTTGTAAATGGCCATTTGTATGTTAATATGAAAAAAAGAAAAAACAAGATCAAGTACTGATAGACGGACTGCTAGAAAACCATGTTGGTTTTTCTTTCTTTCTTTTTTTTTGTTTTTTTTTTTGTTGCTAAAGGAGAAGCTGAGAGAATCTGCCATGACTATCTTTTAATCTGCTTATATCGAGACTTTCTACCAGCCTTTTGCATGGTCTCTGGACGCATATCATTAAAGACGAAAAAAGCTGGAGGGAAGATTCTTACTGTGACAGGAAGAAAAAAAAAGAAGAGAAAACTATTTATTGGTCCTATTTGTTTGCGAATGGATATTCGGTGGAGGAAAACTCCAAGTCGATCCACCCACTGAGGCCGCGGCGGTCTCGGCCTCTGATACAAGGCCTTGCATTTATTAGATTGGGAATCCTATCAACAGCTCCAAGCGTGCAAAGACGGCACAGCTTGCAACACAAGTTGGACCTCCTGCTTCTGTGGTTGGATTGATTCTTTAGATTACCACCGAGAACATTACGCGTGGAAAACAGGTGCAGCAAGACCCCCCTCCGCCCCCCTCCACGCCTCCCTTCCCCCCCAAACACCTGTATTCTGTAAATGGTTGACTGCGTCTTCGATATAATCCAGTTTGTTAATGTCCAAATGTAAAGTACTTGTCTTCCCTTTTTTTTCGGAAATCTTCCAGAAAGATTTCTCCAATAAAAGTCAATTTCAGTTTTACATTCCCAAGAATATTCTATAAATGTTCCATGCATCATGAAATACATTTCTTTAGGGTCAGGTACAATTTGTCTCTTAGGTATAGTTGTAATATAGTGTCCTATGGTCATAAAAAAAAAATGTGCAACTAGAAATATTTAATTCCTATAATTATGATTAAACATTGCTTGACAGAGTTTTAAACTTAAGTGTTTGGCAGTTGTTTACAAGTACATATCAGATCTAATCATTGTTGATTGTAAAACAGACCAAAGCCTTTGTATTTCATCTAGAACACAATGTTTCTTTCATTCTGTTTTTTTTTTTTTTTTTTTTTTAAAGATATTAGTTTTGTGTTGCAAAATTTTGTAAGCACATTTTGTTCAACTACATTGGCTTCGAAGACTGCAGTCGAACAGTCCTTATTTATAATTAAAGACCATGGGATGGGTTTTATTTTTTGTTTTCTTTTCTAGCATCATCTGTCACCATGCTCTTTTTTGAGTTTTGCATTTTTGTTTCAGTGTGTACGTAGAACATGGACACATACTGGGGTTTACGTCTGAGCTTTGCTTCTGAGATAAAACACACTTGTCTCTTAAATATTTCAATTTAATTTTATTTAAAATGGAGCTTTCTAAATGTATTTTGTGAAAACTATAAAACATTTTGTACAGTAAAAAAAAAAAAAAAAAAAAAGTGTCTTAAAGAAAGAATTTTTTTAAAACATTTTTTTTTGCCGTGCATTTTGAGGCATCAATCGTTCCTGCATTTATAAATAATTCCTAGCGAGGCAGCTTGTTATACACACCGCAACATTTCAAACTCTCACCAAAACAAAGGTGTCCAGAATAACAAACCTCTCCTGATGTATGGGGCTGAGCCGAGTCGACACAGACCACACAACAAAACACCACCACACAATGAGAAAGGTCAAGCAATTCACCATCGCTGGCTCTTGTTTTAGTGGAGTTACGGTGGTATGGAAAAAATACAGAGAAGGAGGCAGAGGGGAGAGACAGAGAGAGAGAGAGAAAGAGAGGGGGTGGGGGGGAAAGAGGGAAAAAAGTTGGGAAATAAAGCAGTCAGAGCCTAGAGTGAGGAAGAGGAGCGATTGTGTGGCAGAGTGAGTTATTTTGCTTCACTTGCTGCCTCAGCAGGGGGGGGTTATGTGTGTGTATGCGGGTTTAAACGGGTGTGTGGAGAGTCCATCTCTATAAGGCAAAGATACTCAGGAGAGGAGCGGGGTCAGGTAACACACAGCAATCTGGAGCGCCAAATGTCCCACTAAAGTGATTCTATGAATTTACACGTCTCAGCCAGTATTTAATAGTCCAATCAGAAGTTGGAGGATTGGAGGTTAATCAGATTTCCTAGATGATCCCCTCCTCCGCCCCGCCCTCAGAATGCTATTTCTTTATTCATTAAATGCACTTTATCTCAAAAATGGAGGAGCAGTTTGAGGTGGAGAGAGTGAGAGAGAAGAGAAGGCAGAGCAGAATAGCAGGAACATTAATAATTGCAGAGAAAGAAATGGAAGATGGATTCAAAATGCAAGGTCTGCAATTAGTGGAAATCTAAATAATACACATCTTTGGGATGAAATGGTTTAAATGTAATTCTCACTCATTGTGAAGTCAGTGAGTTTCTTTAAAAAAACAAAAACAACAACTTCTTGGGCTTTTTGTGCTTTCAGATCCATTCTTTATTGAGGTGGGTTCATTTCGAGAGATCTTAATGTGAGTTCAAACCGCAGAGAACAGAAGGGGCCACTTAAATTCTCTGTGGTCTGTGGGAGCGAGCACAACAGCCAGAGTCTATGTAATAACGTGTTCTTGTTAAATATTACATAGGTTGTAGCAAAAACCTGGACCAATACATGTAGTGCATCAAAGCAAAGCAAAGTTTTCAGAAAAACTTAAGTTTGGTTTAGAAATATTGGACTTTCAAATGGAACTGCGGCGTAGTGCGCCTTAACCCGAAGGAACGTGAGCTCTAACATAAAGCAACTTGTGGAAAACAGATTTGTTGGGAGTCAAAATGACATGAACAGCTGCTGTAAGGACACATTAATACACTTAGTTCTATTTTACCTATTTGAAACTTTTGTTGCATTTGCATTTCAAAAGGTACCTTCTTATCGAAGTGGACAATTCTACAACTCAAATGTAATTTGTGTAATTATTTTTCTTCACGAAGCTCAAAGCACAATTACAGCTGAGCCCAAGATGAATCATACTTCAAGAAGATTTAGTTTCTAAATGGCTTTCACTCACTCAACCAGGAAGTTTGTTGTTGAATAGAAATCCGACGAGCTTCAAGTCAAAAGAAAAATGTCTGCAAAATGAGAAGGTTGCTTAGGTGTATATCTAGACCTAAAACACTTTGTGGTTATTGATAACAGAAAACATGTGTTACAGACAAAAGGCTACATGTGGTGATCTTGTTTAACCCACTGCTGAACCAGGAAAACCTTGAAGCTTTACCCGAAAAAAACTGAAATCAACTTTACCCTTTATCATAAATCCAAGGCCGCATAATTGAAACCATGGCTTCATTTAAAAACACATTTAGACTGTGAATGTGGAAACAAGCAAACTCAATCTGAGAGGAACGTACACAAACTGAATGCCACATTTATTCATTGCAGGGTGAATTAGACTTTGAATAGCTGGTTGAAAATTGAGGCAAAGTCGCTGTGAAACCGGAGTGCAAACTGCCATAAACTAATTCAGAAAAAGTTCAAATTAGCCAATGGCTCGCTTAAGGTTGGGGGAAAATGCAAAAGAAAAAAAAGGAAACAAGACACATGAAACATTATGACGACTTTGTCAGTGAAGTTTAGTTGCCACCACTTAAACGTGATGCCAAATCTTCATGATGTTAGATGGTTTATACATTTTTCTATTCATGGATAAAAACCAAATGATGTTTGTTGATAATCTGAAAATCAAAGAACAGCAAAACAGCACAGAATGTTTTCAGGTCAAACAGAAGCAAACATAGAAACATTACAAAACAATTAATTAATCTATTCTCCTGAAATTCACTTTTAATCTGTATCCATCATATGTTCATCCATCCATTCATTATCTTACACGCTTATCCCTGGTGTGGGTCTCCAGGGTTCAACAGGCGAGCGGTGGGGTACGTTCTGGACAGGTCGCCAGTCCATCCCAGTTCTTCTTATGTCATTACCAAAATATTAAACAGAAGTTCCATAAAAGTGACCTGTTTGTCCTACAAGCTGCTCTGAACACATGTTGCAAACTGTCACCCATCCTACCAAGTTTCAACAGGTAAAAAGATTCAAAGTGGTATCAGCTTCCAACAAAAGAAAACAAACATAAAACATTACATTTTTCATGTCAATTTCTTTTTATTTTGTATGTAACTGTTTGACCTAATTTGATCTTTAAAGCAGCTCATCCATCAAGCACAGCACATGAGGTGTGAAGCCTGCACCCCACTCTGCCCACATTCCTATTGTTTCAGCTCTGCCTAGTGGATATAGATGCCGCTCACCAGCAATGTCTCTGTGGATTAGAGTGGAGCACTTCTATATAAACCTGAAACCAGTCAGGCAGACCAGAGTGCTGCCATTCAGGACGCTCCTCAGAGTTGAACCAAGATTCAACAGAGAGACCGTGTTGGATTTTGTACACTTGTTCTCTTCTTTAATTAATTTTCACAAGAGCACATTGCACCGTCCCAGAACATAGGTTGTATTTGCAGACTGATTTAAATGGTGGAAGAGCACAGCAGATGCCTCTTGTTTGTAAAGAAAGCCAAGAACAAAGATAAATTATTCAATGTTTCCCAAGATGGAGAATCTGTAAAGGCTGTAAAATATTTCATGATTACACTGGCGGCAGAGGCAAGCTTTTGTGGGTAACAAAAGTAAAAAGAAACAAACTTTGTCTTGTAATGGAACTTTTTATGACATTCTAGATGATTACTATTTAACGTGCGGACAAAATCATGACAACTTAATACATTTGCGTAAAAAGATTAAATGCAAACAATAAATGTGTTTGCTATGAGCAGAGGTGTTGTGGATGTTTAGATCTTCACCTCTGGTTGGCCCGGTTGGCAGGTGGTAA
Organism: Poeciliopsis paucimaculata; assembly: GCA_903067055.1. Classification (NCBI taxonomy): domain Eukaryota; kingdom Metazoa; phylum Chordata; class Actinopteri; order Cyprinodontiformes; family Poeciliidae; genus Poeciliopsis; species Poeciliopsis paucimaculata. The sequence goes on from CAEGAD010068123.1 coordinate 5,557, forward strand.
CGGTTGGCTGCTTCATTGCAGTTGACATCACCTGAATGAGGCAACTCCCCGGTTGCCGCAGCAAAGAGGGCAATGGCAACAGTGATTCAGTCCTTGGTTTCCTGTCAGAAATCCAGGTTTTTGGTGCCGGAAGCGCTGGAGCCACAGGCAGAAGCCACTTCGACAGGCTCCCCCCTGCTGACACGACTCACCGTCTCGGACAAGTCTGGAGGCAAATGCAGTCGCTAGGAGAGAGGCACAGAGAGAAACCGAGCGTTAGAGCAAAAACAGTGGCAGTACAGTAGATCAGCATACAGTAGGTGGTACACTCCAGTGGTGCTTATTCACAGAGAGCCATGTTGGGTTGAAATTGCATTAGATGCTTCAGCACTCCCTTTAACACTGGCAGCATTGAGGAAATCTGCTACCTTGCTGCTAAATGCTTCAGAGAGCTTTAGGTCTGTTACAGCTCACAGCCATAAAACTGGATGTGTACCAGTGTGTCAGATTTTACAGAACAAAAAAAGATAAACAGTAAAAAAACAGAGGAGAGGGGAGAAAGTGTGTAATCTGACATTAAAGTGTAATAAGAACCCAGATGGCTTTTTTGTGCTGGTAATGTTTGCTTTGTATTTAAACGGATAATTCTGTTGAGTTCATGCCAAAGTTACAATCAGGCATAAGGTTTTCATTAAGAGGTTGAGGAGGTACACTTATTTAAAGCATACAGTGGAAGGGCCACACTTCCAAGCTCTCACCAGAATGAAGTAGAAAGGCTGTCAACGGACCACAGCGAACAGAGTCCTTAAGGGCCCTCGAATGCCTGAAAGGAGGTGAAGTATCTTCCAAGTCAAGTGTGCCCCTCTCCCACCTCCCCTCCCCCGACAATGGTGTTGAGTAGCACGTTGCTCGAGTGTCCGTCAAGGAAGTTAAATCAGAACGCTGCCATTCTTTGGGACAAGAGAGGTTAAACCCTGTAATTTGCCCTGAAAGAATCTAGTATGACATCTGAAACCCTCTGGTCAAAGCCTGCGCTCTCTCCCACCCAATCCCAACCAGCTAAAGCTTCCCTGCCCGCCACATCCGCATCCCCTCCAGACATCCAGCTTTACAGGAGAGCCCTTCCACTCCCAAAGATACTTATCTTTATTCTAAACAACTAGGTGTTTGGGTACAGGGTGTAGAAGAGTTTTACTAAGAGATAAATCACAACCACGTAATGTTCTTCACCCCTTTAGGGTATGCAACTTCCACCCACTATTCAGTTTTGTTTTTGGAAACACCTGAGTTTGTTGTACTATCACTGATGCTATTGTCTGATATGAAGACTTGAGTTCCTAGTGATTACATTAAACAATTTAGAAATGCTCAAATGGTGCTTTTCTTAAACTACAGCATTTTTTGGAAAAAAAGACAAGCTGTCATCTTTATGTGATTCGGTTTGAACCGAATCACATAATGCCTCCGAGTTGTCCAGAAAGGTAGTTGGACTCCTAAAAGGTAATTTTATATAAAGGGTAAAAATCCTTGCAGCTTGAGGATCTGATGAAGCTATGACAGACAGATGGAAAAACACACTGAGCAATGGGCAGTTTGGATTAAAGTATACAAAAGCCAAACAAATCCTTGGAGTTCAGCCATGTGTAATTCCTTCAGCACCGGGCTCCGACACAAATTTCCATACTCAAATTTCTAGACGTTCTAGAGTTTTCTGGAGATTTGAGTACAATATAATTATTATGATTTTGTTTGCATCTTATTATTACCACGAATAATTATAAAATACTGAAATTAGCCTTAATTATTTTAAATGTGGGGTTATTTATCTGCTTTTGTGGCATCTGGGACAAATTTGGATCAGGTCTCCATGAAAAACCTCAAACTCTTGAAACTAAAATTGAGTTTCTTAGAATAAAGAAACTCATTATGTCTTGATTCTTCAAGACATAATGTATGTTTACATTATAAAAAATTCCTAAAAATATTATTTACTTTTCTGTTTAATAACAAAAGTTCATTTGGACTTGAAATTAAAACTCTCTAGAGACCAGCACACTGCATTGAACCCCACTGAAAACCTCCTGGTTATTCAACCAAATATTGATTTCTGAATTCTTCCCGAGTTGAAACATTAGTATTGTTGTCTGTAAATGAATATGAATTTGTTTTCTTTTCATTATTTGAGGTCTGAAAGCATTGCATTTTTTGGTTATTTTGACAATTTCTCATTTTCTGCACAAAAATACAACATTTTTGCTTCGAATTTGGAGACATGCTGTAAGTAGTTCACAGAATAAAGGAACAATGTTCATTTCACTCAAACATATACCTATAAAAAGTAAAATAAGAGAAACTGATCATTTTAAGTGATCTCTTATTTTTTCCAGAGCTGTACATGCAAAGAAAGGGGTTTATGTTGGGTTTTGTTTTTTGAGAAATGTTTTGTGGGGTTAGCAGATGGAGTAAGATAATGCATTTTTTTGCCAAAGTAGCTTAGAGATTTGGAGAGAACCTGTAATTTATCTCAACAAAAAAGCAACATGTGTCAGGCAAAAAAATATGAAGATCTTACAAATATAAAGTTTGTCTATGATCTTCCCACCAACTTCATTCCAAATGCACACAAACATCTATGGAGTCATCTGGAAGCCCTGCTTTGCTTCTATCCCTGCCAACGCTCACCTGGGTAACCTTTCGTGTCTTCAGCTCACTCGAGTGTGATTGAAAAAGAAAAACAATGCATTGATCAAGCCTGGACTCAGTCCTGCTTAGTGCACTGCAGCAGAAATATGGCACAGAGAGGAATGGGGGAGAAAAAAAAAATCAATCACATATACATCACCCTCACTGGGTGAGTTAAAAAATAAATAAAGAAAAAAAACACTGCTGTCTCTCTGCCACGGGCCTGCCTCTCTTTGGCTCTGGGCTTTGAGAACCCACTGAGCATGTGCAGAGGGAAGGTCAAAGCAATCCAGAAGTGAAGCTCCGCTCCTCTAACCTTTGAGTTCAGGGGCAGAGGGGAACAATCAATGGCAACATCAAAGTTGGAGGGAGGAGCAGACAAAACCAATCGATCGGTTTGGCACACTGAGGGAACAGGGAACCTTGCTACAGTCAAAAAGCATCACATACATCACCGGCAGCCGATGTTGTTATTACCAGAGATATGAAAACTTATTTTACACTACCTTCCAATCCAGGTGCATGAATTTCAACACCAGGAAACATGAATAAATTAGCATGATTGTGTTAAGATGTTAATGCCAAAACCAGGAAGCATTTTTAACAGAACTACACATTCCCATAAATATAGATCCAATAGATATAGATGAATGGGGTTTAGCAAAAGGCTCAGAAAGACTTTGGTTAGAGGCTCTGAGTCGGCTTTCCTGTGACTTGCACGCTCCATGATGTAAACAAGGACATCCGGAAAACCCTCAGAGGCATAGCGGGGTGGATGTTTGTGTGAGATCTTTTCTCTGCTGCCTGGCAACCTTAGTGAGGGTGGAGAAAGAAGGGAGAGAAAAAAAAATGAGTTGGGGGTGGTGGCGGGGCGATGGTGGGTGTCAGATGGGAGTGGACGGCGGGAAAAAGGACCACTGGTTGTGCTGCATTGATTGAAAGCATGGGTGGGGTGGGGGAAGAGAATGTGAAAATGGATGTGTGCCACAATCTTAGTGTTATTGTGTATGTGATGTCACTGCTGCCTCACCGGTGGTGGTCAGGAGTATTTCAGCTCTGCTCCTGGCTAGAGGGGTTCGAGCCATGCTGGCAACAGGGCGAGGGGCGACAAAGCTCCAAACGAGCGCTAAGCACTTCATATGAGCCTCGAGGGCCGGCCCACAGACTAGCTTAGCCTAAGAGGGTTACTGATATATACAACATGCAATACTTTAAGAGCATCAAGCATAATCATTTGGTGCATACAACAAATCTTTATGCTGCTGGTTTCTAATATAGCTTTGTTTTTAACTATGCATGACTTATGGGGTAGCGAAGGTATAATATTTAGCTATTTTTCCAACATGGAGCTACGAGGGAGAATAAAACAACACCATCAAAGGCATTCCTCTGATGCTAACAGGTTGCTAATGAATGGAGTATTAGGTGCTAATTTAACGAGTCATTTCTTCCATAGAGTTTTGGCCACACTTTCAAATGGCCCGTGTCACTGTATAGCTTAGAAGTATGGGAAACCCAACACCTTGTTGGAACACATGACCACCGCCGTGGCTGTTCCAATCAGATTAGCCGTGGGTGGAACATGCACATGGAAGTGACACATTTACCTTCAATGCCACTACAACACAATCCCTGCTGAGACGCAGACACTGTTTGCATAAGCTCCACTGAGTGAGTGACAAAAAAGTTGATAGATTTACACCAGACATCGTGGGTAAGTAGTTTGGCTCTACAGTGTGATAAATAAAAAGAGAAATGGTTGATGCCGTCCTGATGTAGAGCAACACAAAGTACAGAATCCTAAGCAGCTTGATTTTGCCATTTCTGCTTCCCTGAGCGGCACAGCTGCAGCGCAGCTACTGTAAACTAATATGTCTGACCCTGACATTGGGTCAGCGTCCTCTATTTCAAGCCCCATTTCTACAACCAGCTAAGGGTCAAAACAGCAGCAGAACGTTTCATGGCTAAAAACTGGGTAGATATTTCCCAGACTTGCCTCTCTGTTCATCCACTAAACCAGCTAAATCACCTCCACAGAACCATAATCTCCTCACACCTCTAAAGTTACACCGCATTGTGTGGGAAATCATTTGCTGAATCTATAGAGACCCACATCGGCGTCTCACCCACTATGGCACACAACATAATGAGGTAATGTGATTGTTTATTTAAGACACAAACTATCATTAAATTTACGCTGGCAATTTCAGAAGATACTTCCGCTGCCCTGCCTGAAAAAACAAAAACAAAAAAAAAAACTTTGAACAAATCCCATCACTTCTCTGTAGTAATTCTAACCCACCTGCACTAAACAAAGACTCAGAAAAACTCTTTGTGGCAACAAAGAGTGAAACACGACCCTCAGCTGCAGCCACAGAAAAACCTGCTTATACGAAAGGTCTTTCTAATTCACCCTGCAGTTTAAACGTTCTTTCTGCAATTCACCTCTTATCATTTATTTACGTTTTTTTTGTTAAGTTATTTCTAACATTTGCCCAGGAGAACCGTTTGTTCCCTACCCCAAATAATATGTTAAATTGCCAACTTTGTAAAAAAAACAAAACAACAACCAGAGAATAGTTTGAGTGATCATGATTTCTCAAAGAAAATGCAAACGGACCCAACATGCCAGTTCTAGTATTATGTTAGACAACAGTATCTCTGTCCTGTTGGTGCAAGCAGGTGCAACACACTGAGGAGGTACGTCTCAGCCAACAACTTGCTCCAAAGTTGAGCCATGGTGGACCAATGGAAAAATAAGCATCAGCTTTACCCAACAGAAAAAAACTCAAATATTCTGTTTTATAGAATTCAGCACCCAAAATCTGGACTGTTAGTGCAAAAGATGGAAAGAGTACAGTGGCCATACAAATGCATGCACTACCAGTGATTTTGATAGAGAAAACTTTTTCTTCAAATTCAGTGAAGTCACAATATTATTAGATTTTTAATTGACTTATCCAAGTTCTGCATACTCTTACATTGCTTAGTTTTAGTCAAAATAAAATGGATTTAAATCCATCTATTCCAGTATTTGCACCTACGCAACAACTCCACCTCATCATCAAACTTTGGCAAATGTCATATCTGTCCTACTATGATTTTTAACCCATTCATTAGTTAGTTTTCTTTTCTTTTTGCAAAATCAATGCACTTACTGTTCCACTAAAATCATAATTGTATTTTACCATACAATGTATAAGGTGTATATAGTGAAATCAGGGTTTTAACACCTAACTATTTTCACAAACATTATGGTTTAAACTTCATATTACTATATTTTCACCTCCACAAATTGATGCTGACAAATTGTGCTTCTACTGTATGCTTCAAATACAGTGGAAACACTTTAAATATTTTGCTATTTGAGTTGAAGGAAGAATTGCACAAAACTGCGCTGCAGCTCTTGTAATATTTGTCTTCGGTAATGTGGTGATAGTCACCTGCCCACCAGGTCACCTGCCGCCTGATCCAGAATAATCTGAGAGGCAGGGCACACAGACAGTCAGGCGGACTGACAGATAGACAGATACAGACACAGGCTCCTCATCTCTTCCGCTTCACGGCCTAATGAATCTGACAGAGTAGGCAGCAGGCAGGCAGAGGGATGAGTAAGCATTTTGGGTGTAATTATATTCCCAAACAGAGAACGAAGGGGAAGGGACTAATAAGTGGCTGAATTTCATTAGAAGGGAGCATGTCCAAACAGGAAATTGATTAGCTGACAATATTTCAAAGTTTTTTTTAATACCTAATGGAATGTCTGTTCGTGTTGCCTTTATTAGGTAGCTCCTCACTTACCCTTCACGCTCCACAGGCTGATAAAATGCAGCATTTGATATTATCTGTCACGTTACTAAACATGACACACATGGGAATAGGCAAGATCTGGGTTGTTTCTGAATAACAAATGGACAAACGAGGGCCAAAGTGTAACTGCACTGTAATACAACAACTTGACTTGTTATCTCAGCCATCAGTGTCTTCAACTAAACACTCCTCTGGGGTCCTCGGCTTGGTCCTGTCAAGCGCCTTGACAGGAAAATGCAGCGTGGGGCCATTTTGTCTCTTTTCAGTTCTGTTTTGTTTCTTTTTGCAGGGCGGTGTTGGTACAGACCGTGGGCGTTGAAGGGTGGGGGGCACGCTGACCCTCATAGGAGGGCGGTTAGTTGGCATTCTGGATATGGGCACAGCCATGGAGAGCTGGTTTGCCCCCCTGGGGTGACATGGCGCCTGGGGAGAAAAGGGAGTGGGGTAGAGGGCGTAGAGTACAAACATATCTAAGTGCTGCCTTCACTAGAGATAGGGCCATAGCAAAGAGCACGGCCGCACGGGTTATGACAGCATGTCTGGGGGACCTTTTGTGCCCTCCACCCCTCAAACACATTTCACCCCTCAGACCATGACTCTGTTACAAACGTCCTCAGGTTAAGGCACCGCTGACACTTTGTAAAAGGTTCTTTACAGTTTTGCAGATGCTGTGGTACAAAAATCACACTTATAGCTGATCTACAGCCTGAGGGACATTTGTAAAATAAATAAACTGACCTGCTGATAAATAAATAACCCTGCTGCTTTGCAGGGTTAATTGAAATTTTGCTTGGTTTCAATTTAAACCTAGAGTTGCTAGCTTAGGTTTCGGGTGATATCTCACTTTGCCAATTTGTAACGTCATTTAATTGCCATGCATTGCCATTGTTCCATTCTGTAGTCTTAACAAACTGTCTTGCACCAATGTACCTAACAATTGCACGTTTTCCTCTTTTCACATAAAAGCATTTAATAAAAAATCTTAAATATCATACACATATTAATCTATTTGTATTATTTTTTTTTAAAGTTTTCAATATAGCCTATTTCCATTTCTTGTTATTCTTATTCTCATACAGATGAGAATATTCCAGCAAAATATGACAAATTATGACCTCTGATTATACCACAACTACAGAGTAGCCTACAGGCAGATATTTATCTTTATTTAGTGTATTTCTCTCTATAGATTGTAGAAAACATCTTCAAATCATGGCTTGTTAATAAATGTCTCTGAAGTGACTATGAAACTGCTGCCTTTTCAGTGTGAAGAATTACTTGGAAGACAGCCCTCTTTCAAACCTAAAAAGATGGGTACGACATGGCAAAATAATTATTTTTCTAATATGTAACGCACATTCTACACAAAAAGCGTAGCAATGCATGCTGCGGTTTCATAGTGCATTATTTTCAGAACTGTTACCCTAAAAGTTAAAATATTCCTTTGAGACACCTTCTGCTGACGTGTTCTGCCACTATTACGGTCACAAAAAAGCAAGAACATTACCAAGAATACCTTTTTCATGCATTATTCAACTTTTCTTCTGTATTCAGTCTACAGTGCACACACTCTTGTAGAAAGCCCCCCCCCCAAAAAAACAGGCGCACGCCCATTGCCACTCTCCTATGTGTGTGTCATACAGAGGTATTTACAACATGAGTGCACAATGCCGTCTTGCATGTTGAGGATTTCCTAAACCCAGCCTTAGCTCCAGTAGAAAGTCCCATTTTTCACCCATCATTTGTCCTGTGATAGAGTTCACACAGTTTACAGGCATAACATTTGGCAAAGCGAAAGGTCGTCTGGAGGTTATTGTGTCGGGCTGGGTAAGTGGCTGACCGCTTGGGAAGGGTGAGAGGATGGAGCGACTCTCACAGAGGAAGTCTGTTGTGCTAGTAGGAGACCAGCACAAAATGAGATGAGGCAGGAATAAGACGGCAACACAACGTGCACCGTGTAAAAGGCTCCCAGTGTCCTCACTGACAATTTTAAAACTGTCACCACAAATATGTTTCAAATCATACCTTTTTTAACTTCCATCTTGCACAGGGTAGTACTGCACTGCAAGTAACAAGAAAAACACAACGGCATTCCAGTCGTGCATGGGTTTTCGTTTTCGAAAACGAAAATATGTCTGACAACATGAAATGTAGATTAAGATGAGAAAAGTAATTATTTACATGAGTTAGGACTGCATCGGTATTGCCTCAAATGTAGTCTTGTAAAAGCTTTAAACAAAACAGATGGCATAAAATAAATAAAAAAAATATATAGAAGAAATTAGGTACATTTCTAAGCAGATATCCACATTTACATAAAGTGGCAATAAAATATTTCAAGGTAGGTGCGGTTATAAGCTTATAAGACTTGCATCTTCCTCGCTAAAATTTAACTGATGTCGCAATAGTTTTGCTGTCACAGAAGGTGTGTGTCTACTTTTGTGCATCAGTGTCTCTAAGTCTGCAAGGATGAATAAAGGGGGTTGGGAATAATCCATCACTAGTTGATAGTCCTCACAAAAAAAGAAGCCCTTTTGCTAAAAGGAAGGCCCTTGTGCGGACAAAGACCACCATACTTGGGACTTCATAGGACCCAGCTGAAAAGGTGTTGCCCAGAGTAACCTCATTCACATTAACAGGCATGCTGGCCAAAGCCAGTCATTACTGCTGACTTGGACCAGCCGGGCCACACATAGACCAGCCTACAGCCTCAAAGGCCATTCACTTCTCATCAGCCCACAGGCAAACGGCCTGAACTCTGCCACTGAGGAGCATCAAGAATTGTTACTGACCTATACGGGTGTCTGTCTGAGAGACATGTATCTTAGAGAATTCAATATATTTGAATATATATATTTGCAGTCTTCATGGGAATATACATATATATCATGTTTAAATAGTTAAATTAGGTATGTATGTATATATGGAAGGACAGATGGGTAGACTTCTCTACCATCCCTTCACGTCTCTGGTGGACACTGACTCAGCTGACAAAGGTGTCAGAGCCCCATGTTCACCAGTGCAAAGAACCAATGACAAGATACTGGGATGTTGGACTCAAGGTCTGAGACCTGAACTCATTCTTAAAAGTGAACACAAGAATCCATCCATTTTCAAAATCTTAGAGCTTTAACTTTACAGGAAAATGTGTGAATTCAAACAGCATCTACATTTTATAAATTATAAATCTTTTATTAGATCAAAACCAATGATTTAGAGTTAGTCTAATCTAACCTAAATGTATTTTGAAAACTAGCTTTTGTTCTCCTCTTCATACTTCGTATTCTCCTTGGTTCTTGGACATATAAAAACACTCAAATGACCGGATTATGTTTTATAGTTCTGTGCAAAATGTTTTCCACCTTTTATTTCCTAATTTTCTTCCAGTTTTCAGAAAGTCATTTTCTATTTACTTTTTTCTATTCTTGTTTCCTTTCTATTACCTTTTTGTCTTGCACAACCAAACACATTGAATCTGGTTTTGTTTTTCTATTACAACTGAAGTAATTTTTGTTGTTTTAGCTAAAATTAAGATGCAATATAATGCCTTATGTAGATTTTTCATAAACTAGATGAAATAAATTTAAATTTAAAAGTACCTTAAATAAGCACAGTTAAGCGAAAACATGATGGTGATCCTTAAATTAACCAATTACAGTTTATAAGTTGATTTTTATTTGACCTTCAAAACAAATTCAATAGGTCATTTTTTATGACTTCTTGAACAGAGGTTTAGATTGAATATTGTCAAGATACCAACATAATAACTTTGTGTCCTTTTCAGTTATTGCCAAAAAAATATTTCAAAATTAATTTGGTTAAATAAAAAAATTTCAAATTAATAATAATAACAACACGAAATAACTAAAAGCATGGTGGAATTCAAAAAAGTATACGGTTTCAGGTTTTGTGCTAAACTTAAGGTGTACTTGGTAATTACATTAGAATACCAAGAAACATGGCAAAAATGATGAGTCTGTGTTTAGTTTCCAAGAACAGACAAGAGCCAGTTACAGAAGAAAAAAAAAAGATATTAAATACTGAAACTTTCAGTTACTAATCTATGTCTATCCTGGTTAAGAACCAGTGTTGTATCTCTGTTACAGAAAATGGTCTGAAAAGGTTGCAGGTGCAGTGTAGAACAAATTGACAGCGATCTTTGAGGCAGGCGCAGAGGGTTCACTTTCTGAACTTGTTAATTTTTGCAGTGTGTGTAAATATTTGCAAATGTTGAATGCAGAAGTACTTTTGACTCAAATGTAGTAGTAATGCAAGCACGTGTGCGTTTACGTTTGTGTATGCGAGCACAGAAAACAGGAGAAACCTTTCAAAATGAGATTCAATTTTAATGTTGCAAAGTGATATTTGAAAGGTATTTTAAAAATTAGCATTACAAGAAAAATAAATGGCACATTATGATGCAAATGTATGTGATTATGGAGGAAATGTGCAAACAGAAAATAAAACAGCATTGTAAAGCAAAAATAAACCAATACGCACTAAACTTTTCCTGTAAAAGTCGAGCACTAGTTTTGTATTCTGTACACAAATAGCAAAGAGCATTCAAAGTCACCGTGTAAATATATTTCTCTCTCTCCACCACATTTACCCTCCCTCCCCTCTCCACCACCTCCACCTCTGTGTTGCTCTCCAGTACAATCCCTGTGGGCAGGTGGTTGTGTAAATTTAGCCACAGCTAGGTGAGGTGCTTCCTGGGCAGACTGTTGGCAAAGCCACCTTTAGGGTGTTCAATATGTCAGAGGGAATGAGACATCACCTCGGCTGCCCTGTCAAAAAATTCACCACCTTCCATTTCCTGCATAACCCCTAGGTCCTCGGAGCAATCGGGGGTGATGGGGGAATTCTTTGTGTTTTCTAATTTAGCCTGAAACACACCAGCCATTACCTAACCCAGAGCGCTAGCTGAGTGTTAACTGTAAAGCATTACGAAAGCTATTAAAACAGTGAGCCAGGGCCTGGGGAGAATGCACGCTAATGTCAAAAATCAGAGCCAGCACTAAATGCATAGTGTACCTTGATTGTGACCCTTTTAAGAGGTAAAACAGTGGAGAATGTTTAAATAAACTGGAATCACACAAACATAGCAACAATTCACCTTTAAATAGCACAAGCCTGTTGTGAATAGCAAAGAGGTATCCCATAACAGTAAGCTTTCATTTGCAAATGTGGGAAAAAAAATGAATAAAAAAAAAGCCTAAACATTCAATCTATTTACAAATGTATAAAAATAATCATCAAGATTAGAATTTTCACAGTCTGTGTGTTTTAAACTGGCTTTTCTCTCACCAATGTTGGGTGAGACATTGTAAACTGATTTGATGCACAGAAAAGTTTTGTCATTTTAGTATAAAGGCTGTAGATTCTGAATTAGAGATATTTTCTATTAAAAATCTTCTAGAGGTGGCAAAAGTTTTTAATGTGAAAACAATGTTAATTGAAGAAATCATAAAAAGTAATCCCTAATCACTGCTTTATTTTTAATAAATATTTGTATTTGTAATGCAATTTGCAACACATTTCCAATGCGTAGAACTAATTAAAAATGCAATATATTAAATAAACAGATGATTAAATGAATGAGAAAAACTAAAACGAACGACAGCTTTTTTCTATATTTAGTGTTTAATTGTAAAGTGAAGGAATAAAAGAAAGTGTAAGAATAGAGATGGATACAGAACATTGATGACATGAACAGAATAACAAAACTAGAAAGCAGTTCAAATGTTACCATCAGCTTCTTCCTTCAAGTTGGACATTTTGCTGGGAAATGGGCGGCCTGCCAGATTGGGGCCAAGTCAGAGTTGTCAGGGGATTACAGTTCTGCCTTGCTCACTGCAGGGGGTTCGGAGTGGGCCTCAATTACCCTGCAGCGGCGTGTTTGATTTGGCCCGGCACATTTGGGGACAGACCAAAAGCTGAATAATGCACCATTAGCAACTCCAAATCCTGGCCCAAAATGAGTCCACTTATGCATCACATACAGTAATTGTGTGTCTATCAAAGGCTGGCAGGTCCACACCAATTACCCCTGGTAATAACAACAAGACAATGTACGCGTCATATTATCTACAGAACACCTGTAGGCAACCACACACATGCGAGTCTTCCTGTTTAAAACTTTTAAGCTTCATTCAAAGTCTGGCATAAAGAAGTGGCAACTGAGCATTCAAAGAACCAAATGACACAGTCTGAAAATATGAGAAATGAAGAAGTGAGGGAGAAAGAGCCATGGAGCTCCCCCTTCTTTGGCTACAGCAGAGCTGTGCAATTGAATTTCACAGGGTATAAGGCAGCAAATGGCATGTGAAGGCTGAAGCATCAGACGGTTCCTGCCACACACACGCAGACGGATAAGGGAGGTGTAAGTGACATCATTAGGTAACACTGCAGGATATCGGCGGCAGTCTAGGGCTGGCAGGAGGCTATGGGAACCAAAGGTCCTCCTTGAGTTCCTTTGAACAGCCACTGGGTCTGATATACATGCACTCACAAACACGCAGGGAGAATCACTTCTGCAAACACTGGCTGCAAGACAAACAAGGACTCGAGGTAGAGACAAGAAAACGAATGAGCACTGTTTTCACTCCCCACCCACAAACACAAGCACATCAGCACACGCAGACGTGCATGCATGTACACAGCACTTCAAACCGCAGACGCCTCATTGAGGTATCAGCCCCAGCGATTGTGTTTGTCCACCTGAGTATGAAAGAGCCATTCTGGCTGGCATTGAGGAGGCAGTAGTGTGGTACCTCTCAAGCCGGAGCCCAGCAAGGCTACGTCTGTCTCAGGCCTCTCAGGGAAGGGAGCAGCCAAGTGTGGATGCACCTCATTACCTCACTCATCCACACACCAATTACCCCTAAATAAATACACCCAGCCCACAGGCAGCAACAATGACATCTAGCCTGAAAGGGAAGAAAGGATGCTGTTCAGAAAGCATTTGTACGCACAGAAAAGTGCTGCTGGATAACGATGAAGAAAAGAAGTAGAGAGAAAAGAAGCAAAAGGAAGAACATGCAGGGGGGCTCTGAGTCTTTTGAAGAGTTCAAAGACAAAAAGGAGAAGGAGAAAGAATGAAACAAACAGAGCAAGCAGAGTGAAGTGATTCAGAAAATGATAATTTCTTGCTAAATTTCACCCAACACATCCGCAAATTATTGTTGTGGCGGGGGAGGAGCAAAGTTGAATTGTTTTAATGCACACAACCATGAGATAGCTCTGCTGCAGACTAAAATGGTGATCGCTCTTACAGCATATTTACACATATTTACATGCAAGACGGACCGCTTGGGGTAATGGAAAGTGTGATTTGTCCGAATAACCCAGGTTAAAAAGAATGCAAATTCTTTTGGCCTCCTAAACGAAGGCGATTTAGGAGGCCATGGCAGGTGCTATGAAACAAAATGCAAACAGTCGCAAACTGAACAAGAAAACTTTATGTTGTAAATGGGGAGCAATTTCTAGCGCCAGAGTGCGAAGGTGATGTTCCTGTTAAGGTTTGTGGCAGAGAAAGGAAGACAGATGCGTTTTCTAGGAAGGGAGGTACAAATGAGGAGAGGAAGCCAAGAGATCCTTCATAGCCCCTACACCTCCCTCCATGTGGGTTCCTTCTGCATGAGTGACTCAGTCATACCTGGGGGACAAAATGGTCTCTCTCTCTCTTTCTCTGCCCCAGTTCTACCCTTCCTCTCCCCCATCAGTGCTGTGTCTTTTGTAAGCTAAGCTTGGTTTTTACGTCTGCCGCCATGTGGAAAATAATCCAGAGACAATACTGTAAGATGTTCTGTGTACCAACTTCTTTAAAAATATACAATAAAAAAACAGCTGCCCCAAAGTTGAGCTTGTTTGCCACATTTACTGGACTCCACCAAAGCTGCACTTGCTGGGTGCCTTCCTTTCCCAGGGGATACCTGGGTTTCCCTGTAGGAGCTGTTACCAATAGACCTGACTGCTCAATAAGCATAAGAAGATAGAAGAATGGATGGATAGATGAATGGATGGATGGAGGAGTATCTGGTAAAGATATGAAAAACGTCTTCACAAAACACCTGAGAAATCAGGTGATGGGTGGGACTGTATGAATCTGGTGTGACGTGTTGGGTGCATGCCTCGGTATGCACTTCCTGATTATTTCCCCTCAGCAAAGTGCCAGAGCACATCCTCAACTTGAACATAACCCACATGACCAAAGTAAGGCTGGTTTACCAGACCAGAGGCAGATTCCTGATTAACTGAAACAACGGCTGGGAACGTGTCAGTTTTCCACCCTGTTGATTCGATGTGATGAACAGAACGTGATGGATTGAATGGAAGTGAAGGGAGCAGGTTTATTAGGATTCCTTCCTGTTGGAAGGCTAATTGATAGAGAACTCTGCACAGGTCGGGTGCCACAGGTGGGTGGAGTAGCACTGACATGCCGTGGCAGCATAGTCAGGATTCCTCAGCCCTTCACTTGAAGTAAACTGCATGGGAAACTTAGGTTCTGTCACACACAACAAAACAGGTAAGGCCTGTGAAGACTTTCTACTAATTACTTTGTCTTTTGTATATATATACATATATTCTTTTTTTTTTTCTGTCCCTGGGATTAATACAACACAGGTCCTGTATTTTTCAGTTTGCTGAACCATACAACACCACACCCTAAACCATGCAACACATATTTTCTATGTGGATTTTGTATTCTGCTATTTGTGTTTGTGTATGTTAATATGTGATACTTTTTTTTTTTTTTTGTGCAAATTTTCAGGTGATTCCCTTATTAAAACTCAAAGATAAAGCTTGCGTGACTTGCTAGATTTCACACACTTTGTCTGAGGAATGCAACAACACATCCAGTAATACTTCCCAATCTGTACCAATGAAAAATATAATGCTACATAAGACATCATCAAGCTTTTGTTTGTAATTACTAAAACATGCTAAGTGTGCAGGATTTAAAACTCCAGGTAATATCTTCCTAGAACTTTATGGGAAGCTCTCCCATAATGTTCATGGAAACTCTCCAACTCCTGGGCTTTAAAAAGTAATCAGACACATTTAGAGGAAGAGTGAAGGTTAATAATGGGAACACGATTTCCTGCTTGGCCACTGTACAATTGTAAAGGCAGATAGTAATCTGTCAATCATCATAAAAACCAGAATATAACCCAATACAAAATGTTTTATTTATTTAACAACTTGCATTCATCTAAAATGATTTCAAGGTTTTGCAAAACTGGGACATCTTAAACAAAATAGAGAATTTTAGATTTTTTTGGAATTTTTTATGCAAAAAGCAATGAATAAAAAAGTTTAATTTACATCCTTGCATGTGACAGGTATAATAGTTTGCCTTTTGTTTTTGTACATTTAGGAGAATGGGCTATTCAGATTATTGTTCTAAGAGCGTAGTTAGCATTCTAAAAAGCTAAATGTCAACCCAGATATACATCAAACAGCCTAGATATTCATATACACAAATAAAAATGTTTTATATTTATGTTTGAGTGGAGAAGCACAAGTTCATAACTTTTGTATAGAATGCATGCAAACAGAAATGCAACTTGCAAATGTTGCAACGGTTAATTTATTCACCGAATACATTGTTCTCTACAATTATTGGCAACCCCTTATAAAGATTTGTACAAACCCAAAAATATACTATTGCTAGGAAGTTAAAGATGCCTCCCTTTCATGCAGGTTTTACAACGGTTAACTTTAGAGTTTTTTTTTAGTTACCAACAATCAATGAGACAAAGACAAACCTGGGTCCTTGTCCAATCGTGTTTGTCATAGTTCTAAATGTTTTAAATGTATAAATCTTGGCTCGAGCTGGAGATATGGGCACGTTTGGGCAGATGGATTCTTTTCTACATTTATTGACTCATATTAATATTAACATATGTTACCTGAATTGTATAATTAGAAGATTACAATTATTATTACAAAACTTGCTTTGGTGAGAGGACAATATACAAAAGCAGCAAAAGTTTTAAACCATCAGTTTTTAAATTTTTTGCTTCCAAGAAGCCAGATTGGTTAATTTCATTAACATTCTGCAAAGGTTTACCAAACATTTTCTGACTGCTCTATTTAAACACATTTTTGAATATTTTGAACAGTGTTACATATTAAAACGACATCACATAATAGCACAATCTTCAATAAGCAACACTAAGACTTACATATTCCATTTTATATTGGCAGCATCCATTGGCGAACACACTTACTTCATCGGCCAAATCCCTAAATTAACACCTTTTTCAGTAAGAAGGCTCAATTTGGAACACATCACACCAACACCACAGCTGGCATTCAAGGGTAAAATTAATTACTTCAGATACATGTGCTTCCTCTCAAAGTGGCAGACTTATTTGCATTGAGGAACATTCGGCAGAAGTAATCGATGCACACACAAAATACGGCCACCCAAATGACCCCGGCCCCATCTCAAAGTCTCCTCCCCATCCCCAAAGCCCTGACGGCTCAGCCATGCGTGCAGGAACAAACACAGGTAGCGCGAGCAAGTCTGACTGCAACAAAACACAAAAACATGAATGGGAAGCACTACAATGACAGGCTGGATGCAGGACAATGGGCCCAGCATTAAACAAACGGCAAATCCCACGACAGGCTGCGGGAGTATGATACAGATTACAGGCACCTAGTCCCCGATGGGGAGCAAGGGAGAGCAAGAAAAAAGGAAACAATATTGCAATCTGACAGCTGACGTCTTCATATAAATGTATGAATTTACATTCCAATTAGAGGAAATTTACATCTTAATCACAGCGAGCAGTGTGTTGGTCCCCCGGTTAGTGTGCTGCTACGGTAATGAGGTGGGATGCTGCTGTGCTCTCTCATCCAGACAGCGATCTGTCAGCAGACGACACCTCCCTGTTATGAGGAAGCTGTACTCTTAAATGCGAGCGCCACCGCAGTACGGTAATATTCATTGAAATCTGTCTTAAATACCAACAAGGTGTGGGACGCCACCCGAGGATAATGTGCCAAATATGGAGTTTGAAAAACATCAAACATATCTTAAATACAGCGCACTGAACCAGGAGTGTCTTTAACTGTCACTCAAGTGACAAGCTTTCAGTATTCTATGGTATTACATTTCTCATTTCCATACTAATAATGGGTATATTATCTTTAATGGCTTGACTTTGTTTTATGGCATTTGAAATGGATCATGAAGGTGTGCGCAGAATAACTTAAACATATCATGTAACAAGATCAGATGCTGCTAGCAAAGACAATCTGAATGTGTGATGTAGTGCAGTCAAACACCTTAGATTTGACTTGCTGCCTAATTTGAATGTTTTTTTTTTTCTAGGTACCTCTAAAGTGTCCATACCAGACCTTTAGATGTAGCCAAAATAACCTGTGAACTAAGACGCTCATGGGATGGAGCCAGGAGTGATTATGTGGCAAGATTTGATTGCACTAAATATTTTAATTTGCATCATACACTTTGCAACGTTTGTCTGCTTTTATGTAAAGTCTCCACAAGATTTTATTCAGTTTTTCATTCACATTATACACTTGTGCTCAGGATCACTCCGTAATAACCTTTAACGGCGTCACCTGGTTTCACTTCCAGATAGAGGAGCTTTTCAAAAATCCAAAAAGCCAATATCAAATTAAACCAGGATAACCTGCCTGTGTCAGAGTGACCCATGGAAGACAGAGCTCCTGTTGGAGCTTATGCAGAATATTTCTCCAGCCAAGAAAGAAAAATAAGTGACCTCGCTGCCTGAACAGAAATGCAATTTTTTTTGTTGGCATTACTTTAGCCTGATTTCAGACTAAAGAAATGCACTCTTACCAGTTTGCCTCCCTGTTCAAAGATGACTAAAATACATAAAAACCTCTTTGCTTCTTATATTAGTAACAAAAAAACTGCTAAATAGCTATTTAAATTAATTTATCCTTCAGATTGATCTTGAAGCAATGTGACTGGTCGATATTGGATTGGTTGTTAAATCTATTGGTTTATGAACCAGCATTTAGTGAAGCCTAATTCTATGACGAGATGACTGGATTGAGCACGTGACAGTATCAACAATGCACAATTTTTAATAACACAAATGCTAAAACCCAACTCGAAGAGGAAGAACGCAGTGACTCAATATACAGCGTGTGTGAACTTGTGGGGAAACAAGTAAAGTAGGCCTGCAGCAACGGTTGAAAACAAAGAGTAAAACCTGTTGAAAGAAGTTCTCAGTTAAGATTTTAAAGTCTGTTTGTTGACACTTGTGTTTTTTTTTTTTTTTTACTCAATTAGAAGACAAGAGAGGCTGGTTTGAGGTTTGGAAATCAAAACCATACAAACAAGCCTTAGGATAATCTTTTTTAAACACTCGCAAGAGAAAGAAAAAAAAATAATAATAATGAAAAAACACTGACTGTAATTGAAACAAGCCACAAAGAGAGCCCTTAAATTTTAACGCTAGTTGTCAAACTTGCTTGAAATAACTTCAATCAAGTGAAATCAGTTACTCAAATGGAAGCGCTGATTGCTGACAATGCAATCAGGAAGAGCAGATTAGCTGCAAACCAAACAGAAGAGCACATAAATCATTTTAACACAGTCCTTCGCCATCTTCATGCTTCACTTTAATACAGAGATATGTGAACAAAAAAATTGGAGGGAAATGAGGCATGGCTTCTTTATCAGCTACCTCAAAGCCAATCAGACCCCTCTTGCCAGAGACACCGCTCTAATGGCCGATATCTACGGGAGCAGCCTATTACTGGATACTGCCTGTAATTAAGACAAGTCAGATTACACCAGGGCAAAGCATCTTCTCTGATATGTAGGCAGCCATTAAGTCCTGAAGAGGTAAAACACTTGAATGCTGCAGTGAGGAAAAAAAAACAAAAACATGTGCAGGGTAAGCAGTGAATGTGTCCCCAAACATTCCATGGGGTCATTTGCAGGGCGGGGCACAGATTCCACTTTCGGCCGCAGGGTTTTTTAGAAAGGATGTCAGAATGCTAAACACAGTCCCTCTGGCCCTCGTCTTGCATATTCCGACATTTCAGATTAATTCCCAAAGCATCTATCTTGCACTTCCATCTGAGCATTCAAATAGGCTGCCTGCCTTTTTGTTTTGAGCGCAGCACAGGGTGTGTGTGCTGCTCTAATGTTCACCACGATTACAAGTCCTTAAAACAAGGAGCAGCCTATAAGGTGCCAGGGTGAATTTGTGCCTGCAAGCAAAGGAGGTAGAAGTAGAGGAGCACATTTAAGTTAAGTTCCTGAATGTTGAAAGAGCAGTACTTCTAAAAAGATAAATGTAATTTAAAAGAGGAATGGAGGGAAGAAAGCAACAGTGAGTGAAAGAAAGACAGAGGTAAGAGTTGAGATGGGACCATGCTCACAAAGTAATGTTTGTGAGACTCACTGCTATACATTTTATTTTGAAATACTTGATATAAATACATATTTATTGCTTTCTATTGTAAAGTACAATACATCTAATGTAGTTATGTGCATTAAGCTGAGTGTATAGGTCTCAGCTTCAATTGATGTCACATATAGGATAAGTAGTGACTGCTGGACCTTAGAAAAAAAACCAATTATAATAAACTCTTTCAGGAATAGTGGCAAAATATTCTTAGAAACAGAAAAAAATGTTTCCCATACATGTGTTGTACAACAAAAGCTTGTCTGGTTTTTGTTATGAGTAAATATAAATACTTGCTTAGGGCAATTATTGATAAAATTAGTAACTTAGATTAAAACTTGTCAGGACACCACTCAATTATCAAGAAAATAACTAAATAGTTCACTCTAAATTATTGTTTATGAATGCATATCTGATACATGCTTCAGTTTCAAAATAATAGACTATGACTTACATCCAGCACTGCCGTTATTTATTCTACAAATGTATAAGATGAACACAAAGAATCCAGTGTTTTGCTGTTTAAACAAAAAAATATTGTTTAAAATCATCAGCGGTTCACTGCGGCTGACAACACCAGCATGAACTAGCTGTGTTTGTAGTACTCCAGCATTCATGTAACTTAGAGGCATGAAAGAGAAAGAAAATACCAATTACAAAGATAAGCTCAACCTTACTAGACTTTTGGTGTTAAAACCTCATTTTCCCTGAAATGAGACTTCAACAGTCCTAAAGCTATAATTAGCTTTAGCTGCAGCATGCATGGTTACTTTGTTTGGATTACTTATAAGTTCTAAGCCATCAAGTAAAGCAAATGTATGATAATACTCTATGTTTCAAAATGGCTACAAAGAAAAAGCAAAGTATTTCTTTCTAACACACAGTAAGGGAAGTGAAAAATAAATCTCCAAAGCTACGGATGGATTTTTGTAATTTGCAAGTCCCCATAACAATCAGAGGGTATTGATTAGTTGTATGAAATGGATATGAGAAAAAAGCTTTTTCTACAAATACAGAGCTGCAGCTTGGTACACACTACCAAGATTTTAACTGGCACTGCAAGCTTTGGCCAAATGGGACTGACTATTTCAGCAGCAAATATGCTAGTAGGGTCTGGATGTGGAAGAATATCTCATCTCTATCATTAAGTATGGTTGAGGTTTGGTCATGCTGCGGGTTTTTTCTATTTACCAAAGGCCATGAGGCCCTCGTTAGAGTGCCTGGCATCATAAGTCAATTGAAATACCAGCACATTTTAAATAAAATTTGAGGATTCTACCAAAAACAGTGAGCTGGTCCCAGAGTTGGTTTTCATTGGGAAATAATCCAAAACACTGCCAAATCAACACAGCAATGCTTCACCAAACACAAAATCCTTCCTCCGTCCCCAGGCCTAAGCCTTTTAGAAAAGAAATCAGCTGAAGGGAAGAACCTAAATATTGCAGTATGAAATTTGGCAACCTCATTAAGACATGAATATATTTTGATGGCGTTTGCATGACTTTTCCAGAAGAGCCAGTAACTGTGAAAGCAGCTGTAGAAACAAAACTGCCAGGTATAAAACCACCATGTATGTATGGGTTTAATTTGAGGATATCGAAATCCTAAATGCAAGTACAGGAGCATACAAAAGCAGACACTGTGATGCACATTCACAGCGGGCGATGAAGCAGGCATACATGACATCCCCATTCAAACAGTCTGTGTAAGTGAGCGTACAACATCAGGTTATCATATCACTTCCCTCTCCAAACACAAAGCCTTTAATAGAGGTGAAACTGCAGGCCCTGAATCTTTTCACACCAGTGGGTCACAACCCACACAGATAAACAGGAAACAAATGGTGACAGTGCAAAACAAAAGACAATAAATTGAATTCAACAGAAACAGTAAATGTATTTATAATGATCAAGAAGATATACATTATATTTTGATTTTGTTTCATTTAGACAATCCCTTCAGAGTTGACAGAGGCTACAGTCATCTGAATTTAAAAAAAAAAAAATAAAAAAAAAATAAAATAGCCTCATAAGAATCCTCAGACTAACATATGGAGTAACCTTTGTGGCCTTCTGGGACTTAGGGGTGGTTCGACAATTTTGCGGGGGGAGTCTAACGCTCCAAGGACAGTAGGCACGCTAGGGAGAGGTGAGCTGTCACCCCCCATTACGATCACCGCCAGACTTCAGAAAAGGGGGGAGGGGTAGAAGAGTTGGCTACAAAAAAAATCCAAATAAAAATAGAAAAATACTGGTTCCTGACTAACTGCCATCTAGATCCATCTCCAGGCCACAAAACCCTCTACGACTGCCCCAGGGACTAGGCAACCCCTAGTCCCTGGTTAGCAGTAGGACATATGTGTGAAGAGGTAGAAAGAGGGTGTTGATGCCCTAACTTTGGGTGTGTGACCATTATGTATGGGTTTGGGTAACAAAGGGAGAAAGGCACATGCTCTGCTCGATTCAGTATTAGCCGAAAAGCTGATATTTACTCAGCAATTCAAAAGCAATTCAGACAAATCAATATTTAAGGCAGCTTTCTTTATTTAACCAGATAAAACTGAGATCCAGATCTCATTTGCAAAAAACACAGCTGCTGTTAAGGTTAAGGTTCTAAATTGGGAAAAAGAAATGGCAAAGAGAGTTTTCACGGTTCGGGTAGAGGTGTTTTTAGACAATAAATAATGAATTAAAAAAATACCCTCATGATACCCTGAACCCAAAGACAAACCAAATATTGCAGTATATTATGTGGTATGTTTCAGAGTGAAATAGAGTTTGCTGGAGGATAAGAAGCCTGCCTCAGATTTGACCTTTTGCTGACTTTTGTGTAAGTCTGGGTGAGCACTGCTTAGGCACATTCTGTTCAGCAGATCCCATTGCTAACACCCCTGTCACTCATCATCACTCATCATTGTTAGGGACAAAAGCAAAGTTTGGTTAAGCTACACAGTGAAGAATTCTCCCACCCTGGTCACCCCCATGGCCACTGCTCTCTACCTTCACACATTTCCGTACGGACAGTGCAGACACGCATTATAAAACCCGTTCCATCTTTGCTGCATAAACACAAACCGATGAGTCAGACATGCTCCTTAACTCAGAGACGGGGTCGCAAACTTTGCATCACCTTGCCCTCTAACTTTCTTTTTGAAGTGCAAGCTTGGCCTTTGAATGGCCCTTTGGCTCATCAACTGTGTGTAATTAAAGCCTATTCAGAGCTCTATATGTGTCCTCGCTATCCTCCATCATCATCTGGCCGGGCCTTTCAATAGCCACCTGTGAACTGTGAAGGGAAGGGACACATGCCCCCCTCCCCCCATAAAATTCATGACCACCACATCATTCAGTTGCTGGCTAACTTCCCTCAATGGCCAACTCCGCTTTAAACAACTGCGTGTTAACAGTTGGGTGAATCCTTAAATGCAGCCATGTAGACTGATGTCAGGTTTCAATAGCTCAAGTAATTACATAAAACAAGTGTCTTTACGTTGCGAGGGGAATGAAAGAGACAATCTGCATTCCTTGCTGGGAGAAAGGAGGAATGGAAAGTATTTGCAGAAGATGGATAGATGATGGATAGTTGATACAACAAACACATCCAATAAGTATAAAAATGGGCAGGGAATAAAGTATGGAAATAAAAAATAATAATACTGCGTCTTGGATTTATATGCAAAAAAACCAAGGCTGGAAAATACCTAAATCAATACTTGTGAAGGAGCCCTATTTCAAAATGTTGATGTTTAAATGTTAATATTTACAGACAGATGAATGAGGAGCCATCTTTCTGCTTTTACGATTCTCACGTTTTAGAGAGTCCTGTCAATGACGGACTGCAGTGACTTTATTCAGGAACACTGCTCTGTATGAAGCATACAGATGAAAGATGGGGCAATGTTGTTGAGTCTTTGAACAAGCAGCTGAGGTAACGCGGTCAAATCACTGAGTCTGCAAGAGAGGGCTGAATGTCACAATGAGAATCTGAGAAGAAAAAAAAAAGTCCCTCAATAAAAAAAGCAATTATCTAAAGATTAGTTTTGCAATGGGAATCTAAACCTCAGGCAAATTAACTAAATCTTTGTAGCCGGAATGAAAATTTATATTCACAATAATACAACATATTGGAACAATGAAAAAACAACACCAAAAACACAAACACATACTCCTCTTCCTGACCCCCCCTTAGGACACTGAGCAGAGAGAGTGTGGGAAAGTTATTTTTAGGAACCATGCAGAGAGCCTTCCTGAGTTAGATGCTCCTGTTCGGGATCAACATTCCACCTTTGAACCGCTCCAACCGCGGAGCTCTTTGTGCCTAGGATGGCAATTTTTACATTTGTTGTGAATCAACAGCAATAACAAAATTGTTACACTGTTGACATTTATTGTAGATTAGAGTTGAACATTTGAAATTTTGAAGAATCGATAAAAAGTCAAGCACAACAAAACATATTTACACAAATTGTTCTTTAAAATTTTTAACAGCGGTGATATTTTTAAGACACTATTTCACAGGGTTTTTCACAATAGCTTGCTGGAATTTTTGCCCATTCCTCCTAACATAGCTTACATGGAGTCATGGAGGCAGGTGTGTAGGTGCACATCTTTTAGCTCTGCTAATAGTTTTTTAAAGCACTAAAACCATGGCCTCCCTAAATTGAGTCCAATAAAGTCAATACTCCAGTAATAGTGTTTAAAAATATGAATATAAAACATTCAGGAATCTGGAAATTGTGCCTAAGGATGAAGCCAGGTTGTGGACATCCACGAATCTCTGATTTTCCCATGATGTCACACAATGACTGCTGTGTTTGATGTGTGCTGTAACATCCACGTGTGTGAATCATCACCCTAGCTTTAGCAAATTGTTTAAAGGCACAGTTATCATGTAAACTTTTGACTCAACAGAAAGTACAGTCATAAGTCAAATTACTTTTTCTTACAAGTTGAATCTTCTGGTACTCCTGACTGCAGAAAAAAACAAGACATGCTTACAGTGGTTCTGTCTTTGTATACTGTAAATATAAATATCGGTTTTCAATTGTATATTTCAACCTCTAAGCAAAAGAAGTTCTGCCCAAGGTTTACAGAGTCACTCACAGTTTGTAACACATGAACAGACTGCATAAACCTGAGGCAAAATTATACACAACTTTTACAAAAATCTAGTAAATATCAAGAGAAATACATCTGAGGCACAATTTATAAGTACCAGGGGACCTATGGTTCTCCAGTCACTATCAATATGCTAATAGACGCCTTATCTGAGCAGAATTACACATACCCTTTAGTGCCACAAGACCCCACAGATGTAGGATGGCTTGCACGTTATAGCCTCTTTTCTTTTCCCTAATGGGAGCTGAAGACAACTGGGGATACTTTAATCAGGTCTGAGTCCGATGCGGCCAGCCTAGTCTGATGGGAGCTGAGTGGTGCATGGACTGCGTTAAGGGTTCACTGCTCACTGATGAAACAGTTTCACTTTCAGGGTGAGTTCAGGCAAACCACGCTCTTACACAGTCTGGCAGGAGGAGCAAATATGCCCTGTTTTGTTTAGCTGTAGGACTATGTGCTTGAAACAAACGTTTGGGCGTTTTGTTCATATAGCGCGGACGGCAGTGCATTTGGTTGCCACAAATATTCTTTTGCCCAACATTGACTCAACTACCACAGACAAAACCACAGCTGCTTTTCCATCCAGAATATTAGTAAGTAAATGGACATTCTTAAAACATCGATCTTAAAAATCGATTTTTAAAAACTGACATCATTATTTCATGAACAGTAACTTGAACCAGCCAACATTGAGCCTAAATTAGCAACTTGTGCCATTATGGAGGGTTACGGTTGCACTTTCTGTTGTAGATATCCTGTATCTGCTTTTGGAAGATTAAGAATGATTTAAAACTTGCATTTCTGCCTTTGACCTAAATCACTTAAGGATCTTGCAAGAACCCCAGCACATGCAAACATCCCCCAACATGTTCAAGAGTCAGCACCAAAGCATGCACGCTCGTCTTAAAAATACACATGCGCATTTCCAGAGTAGATAAAATACATGTTCAATACTGGATGCAAACCTGATATATGTAGAGAATTGTTTAGCTGAAGAGTTTGATAGCGTGCCACGGACTGGCCTGAACAGGGCTCTCTCTTTCTTTTGCCATGCACACACAAACCATATGCACACCTGAACACCAACTGCAACCAAGGTTGATGCGCACCAAGGGAGAAAGCATAAATTATTTAATTAGAATATTATGCCAAAAGGTCCATTCCCAACTGATTGTGACTTTCTTGGCAAAGCACAAATCAAAGTTAGGTGTCTGGATGAAAGGCTAAATGACTTTCTCGATTCAGGACAGTCAAACAAAGGCATAATCTTAAATGTATTTCATTTCCCAGAAAATAGTTCCCATTATCTCTAAATGAATTCAAATAGTCAGCAACTTTCTTCAAATGAGTTCTTTTCAGCATTGGCCCTCTCCCTGATCTTGTGTGCCAAACATTATTGGATGCAGAAAGAAAGAGAGAGAAACAGGCATGTAAAGCAAACAAACATTAAAACAAATGCAAAAAAACAAGCCCTTAGGAGTCGGTCCCTGTCTGACTCGTTCTGCATTTTGCAACTCCTCCTTCCTCCCCTTTTCATTTCTCTCTCAATAAGACGGTTTGGTGCCTCTGAGGAGAAGCCCTCATTTTAATTAGACCTGACCTGAGAATCACTTAACTGTTCCTCTCTGCTTATGCCTCCCCCTCCCACCTCTCCAAGCCTCTCGCGCTGTTCCTCACATAGGTCCATTAACACCCTTCCCTTGGCACCCACAGGCTTCAACAGGGGGCAGACACAGGCGTTGTCTTAAAGACGTTTTGAGGACATGCCAAGAAACATTAAACTACTCTATACACCTCCTTCGAACTCTTTCAGTTAGTTTCCTCTTTCTCTTGAGTCCTCTTCTCTTTAGCATCTCCATCTGTATTTGTGTTTCATATTTGTTTCACTTTTATTCACCTTGGTATAAAACTACTCAACTATTAGTCATGTAGAAGTGAGAGGAACAAGTTGAGATGTTTATAGGAGTGAAAATCTGGTTGGTGGATCTGAAACACCAACATGTTCTTGGTTATAGGTGCATTTTCTTTAAAATCACACTTCCACACACATTAGAATGATACTGTTGAAGAACCATTTAAAGGTGATCACCCAGACCAAAAACACTGCACTGAAACGCTCAGCCATTGTTCTGTTTCAAAAATTCAGCTCAATGCACCAAATTTAAGAATACACTAAAACTTCAATACCTAACGCTGCACATATGGCATTGATATTGGATCAAATGTTTGCATTTGTTCACAATCGTTTCAGATCATCTTCAGAGTACTCATTATACCAATAGAATCCAGTTTAATATAAAGTTCAACTACAAGAGCAAGATTCAGATGACACATTTTGGTGCATGCATGTTTTGCACATGACTGAAGATAATATTTGTTGTAGTTTTCAAAAAACTTTCGTAAAGCATGCATTAGTACACCATTAGGGTATGGATTTGTCATCAGTATCAGTACAGTTGCCCCACCCCCATTTGTTGCTGCACACTGTTAGTCAGCTAAATGCTAAGGGAGAGCCAGACATCACTTCAGATGACACATCTGAATATCATTTATATTAAGATAGCACTTTTATATGAGAGTACAGTTGCCAAGCTGAGAGAAGCATGTTTATTAAACATCCTACTGTAGGCCAACTAATCAAGCCAATAAGCACACAAATTAACCAGCTAATATCATCTTGTTATAACTGGGTAGTTTTATTTAAGGTAGAATGCCAAAATAGGGAGAATAATCTGTGCAAGAAGAATTTAAAAATGTCTACTATATGACTACACTGGATGTTTATTTAATGTTATTGCTCGAGCATAATATGGATCAAAATACAAATAACTAAGTATGTTGGTTTCTCAGCTTATATTGGGTGACATAAGTATTTATTGTATTGTATTTAAAGTTAAGATTATCATACATTAAAATCTCAAGGCTCAAGTCCAGACCATATTTTTGTCTTATGCAGGATTTCCCCCAGTATATTATAAGCCTGGTGGGCCACCAGGCTTTACTTGTGCCCCCACCAGGCTAAGCATTATTTATTTATTGAAGTTTCTTTTAAATGTTTGCATTTTTTAAAGACTTTTTAGTTGCCGTTCAGGTATTAATCTTCCAATATTTCAATAACACATAGTTATCAAGAGCTATTTCTCAAATTTCCTGTCAAATTTAAACATTTTTTAACTCAAAAACATGACAGGCCAATGGATGAATGAATGCACCCAACCACCGGGCTTAGCAAGTTTTCTGGGGGAAACCTTGCTCATGCCTGTTTTAGAATTGAATAGAAGAAATAACCTTTATTGTTTGTCAGAGGGGAAATTCAGGTGTTCAACAGTGAAGTGACAGGCAAGTCAAAGCAAATAGATTCATTCAAATATAAAGATATGAAAGCAGCAAGAATAACAGACTGTTAAGTATAGGCAAATTTTCTTCACAAGAAAAAATATACAGTTCCAGATTCCAGAAATATGCATCTGAGAAGGGACATTTTTAAAAATGTACAAATTGTGCATAAAAATAACAACAGACAATTTACCACAAGTGAAAGTAAAACTGTGCAAATAACAGGGATGTAATAATACCAGCAGGACTAATGATAATTCTCCTTTGTGCACTTGGTGCAGCAGCCTGACACTGAAGGAGTTCAACAATTCAGTAACACTGGGAATAAAACAAGCAAATATTGGCTGGATAATTAGACAGGCTTTCGGTTTGGTCTGCAGCTGGAAATTTTGTCTTTGTTGTTGGCAAAAGTCAAGAGTATGGAACTTCTTTCAGCCAGCTGAATACTGTGTGCAGGTCTCTAGCAACTTTCATCAGCATCTCAATAAAAGGGAATGAATTAATTGTAAAGGTTTTGAAACCATAAAAAATGTAAAGGTTGGTATACCATGACACTGGGACCAGCCTATAGCTACAGGGAGCTGAACAATTCCTATGTGCAGCATACACAGCTTCAGTGACATGTCCTACATGTCCAACTAAAAACACCTCCAAATAGGTTCTCTATTAGAGGACTAATTTGACACAAATCCCTTTCTTACACTGTAGTTGACCTTTTGACCTGCTTCTGGCACCCTGGTACCCCAAAGGCACATTGCCTGTCAGTTTAAAGGGTCAACTAAAGGTAAGGAGAACGTAATTGCGTGCCATCTGTACCCTCTGCATTCTTCAGAGCTTCATCCTCAAGCATCTTGCTTTGTGAAACGTGTGACAAGAGCTTGGGCGGCGCAAAATGAGTGACTAGAACAATTCTCACGCACAGAGAGTGTTACACAGAATTGTTTTCACGTAAGCAATTTGGATGTGTTATCGCATCAATGTCGATATATTGATGTGTGGGAGCAAGAAATGTTTGCATATATGAATGAGTGTGTGTTAATCCTGTCCAAACACCTAACACTCCCCTACCTGCTCAGACAGGGCCATGGGTTAATTCTGGCCTCAGGCGCCATGGCTAATAACTGCTCATCAACCGTAGCTTGAACTCTCAGTAAGTCAAGTGTTGCTGGGGCAACCTCAACACCAAGAAATAAAGCACTGATGAGCCAAGTGTGGGACTGTAGAAAGTCCTAATAAGTTTTTTTTTAAAATAGATAGGATTTATTTGATTTAAATAAAACTATGTTCTGTCTCTTCATTCCTGAAGTGCCTGACAATCGAAGGATGAGTCAAGCAGCAGTTTAGATATTAGTTACTAGCAAAAATCCTCACGTAGCTGGGATGGCATGCAGCTGCCTGAACCAGCTGGTGAGAAGCTGTTCCTGTCAATCAGCTGTCATTCAGCACCACCACCACCCACATATTATTCCTCATAGAACAAATGTTGAGAGCTCTCTAATTTGATGATATTAAAACAGGAAAAAATCTACTAAAAGTTGAACCTACGTCCATCTCAGCAGGACATGAAGCAGAGTGGAGGGAATGCTGTCTCTTGTGGCTTCAGGGAAAGGAGTCTTATAGCCTGAGTAAATGAGATGATGACCACTGCAGTGACTTGTCAAACAAATTCAACTGTCATCTCATATGTCAATCAGCTGTCCACAGAGTCAGATGACCAGCAATACGGCTGTTAACCCAACGGCAGTCCAGCCTATGATCTAACAGTCACATATGTCTCTGTAACCTTTTTAATGTTTTTACTTCCCAGTAGATGCACAAATCAATAACACCAACCAACACGGAAGCACATGATAGGGTAACACAATGATAAACCTATGTTATAGCTAATTTGATGCGTGACTATGGATACAACACTCTGTGGGAAATTCCCAGACAGGTAAGAATGTGTCATAGCCAGCGATTATGATTGACAGGTTTGATTAAGTGTGGAGTGCAGAGTCAACAATGGCAACTATTTTTGGGTTGTCGTCTCATGTTGGTACAACAAATTTTCTTTGTCAAAGCAGAGCCAGGATATGATTCTCACTTTGTCAATAAACATATCCTTAAAGAATGATCAAATATTTTTGTTAGTAATGGTCTCAATGCTGAGATGTACAACATCATATCCAGATATGACCATTTAAACGGTAGTCGGGATTTAGACTCTATAGGTATAAAGTACTACATCTGTAAAAGTGGATGGAAACAATATGAATTGAAGTTCAAGTGCTGGTGGATATTGGAGCTGTAGAGGCTCCAGGATTAACTAAATTAACTACCGGTAATTGGCTTCCTAAACACTGTTTGCATAATGTCCTTAATGCTAATAATATTTAAATGTGTCCACCAATTTAAAATTTCACCATTCATAAACATTAAAACATCATTATACTGATTTTGTATTTTTGTATTATTCATTGCACAGAGGACAGTCAATGAATTGTTCCTTAAAAATTCGGCTGTGTAATAATAGGAATTGACAAAGCATTCAGCAAAGATTTTCTTGCAACATGCAGATTTATGCCTACTCCAAGAATGTTGTTTCTTGATCTTTCAAGCAGACCCCTCAGTAACTCTGTCTCATCAAAAGTACACAAAGCTACTAAAATATGCAACATTTGGTGAAGAGAAGATCCAACATTGCACTGATCTTGACATTTGTCTTGAAAGATTAACTCTGGTCTAAAAATAATGAAATAGACAAAATCATTGACTTTTACAGACCTCATAATCTGTGCAATAGAAGCACATTAGGGGATTCAATGAAATGAAGAGAGAGGGTTAATTAAGACAGAAGAAAGGATTAGAAATATTATCAAAGGTTGGCACAAAATGAGAAGACGGTGACCGTGGAAATTTGGGGGTAGGGATGGCATTCCACTCCTCCCCTTCAAATCCTGGCTGAGACAATAGGACTCACTAAAGAGCCAAGGAGCAGAGGGTGTGATAAGGTAATGATAATGTAATGAGGACCAATCACGAGCCTGAGCTAAGTGCAGGGCCTCCTAATTTGTCTCCAGAGTAGCAGTTCAGAGTCAGATTTGTATCGTTTGGAGAGAGGAATAGTATGAATGAGGATGAGAAATCAAAAATCTAAATGTATGTTGAAAAGGTGAGTCCAAAGTAGGCATCTGATGTGCACATCTTTCATAAGTTTAAACTATATTTAAATTTTAAAAATAACTTTTCAAAAAATATGGAAAATGCTAAGGTTATAAGAAGGATGTTTCCATATGTCACTCCTCTGTGTCTGGCAATGAAACTGGGTTTCCATTGGTAAATGCTTACAGTGCACAGCTTAAGGTGAAGCCACACTAACATTACATTACTTATGTCCCTCAAAGCTATCACAGGCTGTTTTTTATTCTGCCACTTCACAGTCCAAGTGACTAAACATTTGAGAAGTAACAACACGGAATAATATATAAGGGTACCTGGAGACTTAATAAGAATTACATGCATCAAAATGTGAGACATACCACTTACCTGAACTTCTATCTGTGTTTCAACTGTCATATTTATGGAAATAGATATTTTTCTCACTCTGTTGCCTCTTGACTTTACACTGAAGAAATTGTGCCAGCAAGTGTGCATAATCAATAGTTTCACCTTCCTTCAGTCACCCAATAGCAAAGCAAAGTAAACAGAGCTTGGTGGAGTTTTGCTCAGGGGTGAAACATCTCTTTACTTACCGTTTCAAAACAGGAAAACAAATGCCACCATAAGAAATATTGATTAAAAAAAACAATACATTTGCACATAAAGTGCATTAAAAAAATAATCTTATCTTCTGGAAATTTTCAGGTTTCGACACTTTACTACCAGAAACTTAAGTCCATAATGGTCAAAGGGAGAAAAATTTATTTTATTTATTTTTTAAAATAAAAATTGGAAAATTATTTGATGAAAAGTCACCTTTACTCGAATAACAATAAATATCATCGAGTGGCAATGGTCGGTCGGGAAGAGCTGCAGAGCTTCACATCTTAAAGTTTGCCACAGGATGTGCAGGGGACGCTTGAATCGTTTGGGAGTTCTAGTGAGATCAAACCAAAACTGAACTTTCTGGCTTTCATGCACATGCATGTGTGGCAAGAAACCAACACTGTGTATTTTTTTATGTGCTAGAATAGTTCAGTCAAAATCCATACCTAAGTCAATTTATATTTTGTGGCAAGACGTTTCATCTCGTCTTACTGAGCCTGACCCTTTTTGAAAAGTCAGTGGGCCAAACATCAGGCCCTAAACTCAAGAGTTTCAGCTACAATTTAAACAAAAGGTGCATCTACAAAAATATTGGTAGAAGGGGCCTGAAAAGATATGTATGGTAAGATTTTCAGATTTTTGGTGGCAAAATGATAAGATACACATATATTTCTTCCTCCCACTTGAGGAACCCTTTTTGTTGAAATTCCTATATAACCCACTGAAGTTTGTAGTTTTAACATGGCAAGCTATGAAAAATCTCAAGAGGTATGGATACTTTTCCATACAGTCAGGTTAAAGCTAAGTCATAAAGTATGAACAAATATCAACTGAAAGATATTATTAATAAAATAAAGAAGAAAGAGACAAAGATTGAAGCTGAAAACATACCTCAATAGAAAACTGTTTTCTCTTGAGCTTAAAGGCCAGATCCTTGTGGTCAGGGAGTTGCCTCGCCAGACAGTTCAGGTGAGGTACCTGGCGCACATACAGCAGGCCTATGAAGGACAGGAGAACCAGATTAAATGTGACAAAAAGTCCATAGAAATAAATAAATAATCCAAAACATACTCCTCAATGAAAATTACATTGATTTGTGTAATTAATCCAATTTTCTTAGAAAGTGTAAAGTAAGCTAACCCTGAAATTGTTTTTACTACGTATTCCTGATAAAAACAAAATAAAAACAAACAACAAAAAGTTTGTCATCATTTATCTAAATCACTGAAAATTAAGCAGCGACCATGCTGCAGCTCGAGCTCTTTCCAGTGTATTAGGTGGGAACTCAACTTTGTGAAACAGATTAATACATATAAATAGCAAACAAAGTTTAAAGAAGTTGTTCCTGGCATATGTGTAAAATAACATATTTGCAATAAACAATTTTGCTCCACTTTGATTATTAAAATCTGAACTTGTTTTACGCTAATCCAAACAAAATTGGTCTTTTAGCAGAACCTTAATGATGGTTTTAAGTGAGCATTCTGTGAAACTAAGACATATATTTTTTTGCTTTATTTTAATGTTGCATAAAGTGGATTGGCAATCCCATAAACAAAATGAGGACTTTTACACAAACGCACAAAGCATTGTAGAATCATGAAATTAACAGAACTTGCTCACACGTGATTGTGATCAACAAGAAAATTTACTTTTGAATTAAGTCATTCACAACTAATTGTTCCCATTGCTTTTCTCCTCTTGATTCTTTAAAACTGAAGAGTTGGTATTTCCTCCAACGATTACTGTAATAATTTAAAGATAGGCTCATGTAATAACATGAGGAAGAGGTGTGGGATTTTTTCATATTTTGAACTTCCCTTTTTATTTCATTCCAGCACAGTGACATTTCCATAAAACTGTACAGCACTGTAGAAGTGGGGTGGTACAAACAAGCGTGACACAGAAAAGCAAAAGATCGAGGGAGTAATGGAGAAAGGAAGGCAGACAGAGAAAGTGGGGGATGGTGGGTTCTCTCCTCTGTGCACTTGGGTGATTTCCCTCTGCCTGATTTGCAGTGACAAGCTTCCCAGCATGCTTTGAGCAGCCCTGAACTGCTGCCGCAAACACGCATACACACACATGCACGCAACAGCTACACGCACTCTCCTACTCGCACCAGATGCGTTGGCACTCATCAACGCACATCAAAACAATCATACACGTAAGTGTGTTTCAGAAGCCCACACCTGAACTAGTTAAGTAGGAAAAGTATGGGATTTTAAAGGGATTTCAAACAATATCAACTCCAACGGACACTTTTGAAACTCAAAGGCAGTTAAGAAAGTGATGCAGTGCAAAACTCACAAAAACAAGTTTTAGATTTCTAAAACTTGTTTACCACCGCACAATGCATTTAAAAAAGGCTGTAAAGGATCTAGGAAATGTTCTGGAGGAGGATGTAAAATATAAAACTGAATGTTTTTATATGCCACAATCTAAAGGGTTGAGGGATGGTGGCCAAATGTGAGGGGAAGCAAAAGAGTGAGCATTTGGGAGGAACTGCTAAAAATACCGGCCTTACTTATACTGACCTTTATGTGTGGAGAGTGTTAGAAAAGAGAAAAGCGAGGAGGAGAAGGAGAGAAATAATAAAACTGTGCTGAAAAAAAAGTGAGGGTGAGAACCGGGAGAGCAGAAAAAAACTTTGCTCTGCCCTCCCCTCCCCTGCCTTGGTTTCTTTCTCTCTACACGTCTCCTTACCGGTGTCCTGTCTCTCCACTGAAAGCTTTGCCCTCCATTTATTAGCAGAGCATGCTGGCCACGGAGACATTGAGCGAGGGATGGAGAGATGCAGGCAGAGAGGAAGAGAGAGTGATGGTGAGAATATCGATTCCCCAGTGTTGGTCTGCGCTGCTCCAGAGCCTCAGGGGTATGGGACCGGGGATGGAGAATGGGCAAGGCGAGAGGTAGAGAGCCTCTGCTGGAGGTGGAGGGGGGAAAGAGGGAGGCGGTGAGGCAGGAATGGAGGGAGGTGAGGGTGCGAGAGAGAGAGGGGGTACGGCGTGGCAGCTGAATCCCCCCCGGCCTGTCTACTGAGGAGCACGTCTGATTGAGCAGCAGCACGCTAACGCACACTGACAGCCTGGCCTGCAAGGGGGCTGCCCTGCCTCCATCCACAGCCTAACTCCGGCTTTAATGCACTGCCTCTGTACATGTGTGTGTATCCGATAGAAAAGAGACTGAAAGAAAACGAGTGTGTGCGTGTGCGTTTGTACCGTGGTAGTCTTTGTAGAGTGGGTTGGTCTCTCTCTCAGAGCCTTTGAATGATTCCAGGGCAATGGCATTGTCACACAGCCGAGTTATGTTGCCCATTAGAGTTCTGTCCTGTAGGATGGAGAGGGATCCAGAGTGAAGAACAACACAAGTAGGTAATTAAAAGCCTCCTGATGGGATGTCACCGAGTTGCAATTAAATTAGGTCGTCATTTCCTGTCTGTGACCAGGTCCTCTCTGACCAGGACTTATCTCAGTGCAATGAGCCGGAGAGGGTAAAAGTGTTGATTGGAGTCACAGAGTTGATCCAAGGGCAGGCACCTTACATCAGTCATCTATCCACATGTACAAAATGGGATGGAATTCAAACAAGCAACGATTTGTCACTGTTTCAATTCATAAAATATGCTTGAGAAACAAGGTAATGGCTGCTGTATAAACCAAAACCTGTGAAAAGCAGGGCAGGATAGAAAAAAAATAGCTAGGCAGGTTTGATGAGGAGAGCTCCCCCTACTGGTTAGGTCAGTGACAGCTAAGAGGTGCAGGCAGAAGATGGTAAAAAGAATGCAGGGGGAAAAAAATATCCAAAAGGTTAGATGGAGAAAGGGAAGGGAGGAGAGAAAGAGAGGGACATTGGGACACAGGGAGAGGGGGAGTCCTGCATTATTAATCCCTTTTCCTCCTGAATCATTCACATCCTTCTCTCTGTGTTGGCTGCCACCGCCTAATGCAGTTTTCATGCCTTCATGTCTTTTTCCCTGCTCTTTCTTCCTCCTTTTCATTTTTGTCCTACTTTTAAAGTATGCATATCCTACCAGTCGGCACCACTGCCGCACAAATAAAAGTACCTTAGTTGGCTTTATGTGCAGCAGTGGTTGGAATCTTAACAGTCTGGAAGAAACCAATTGTTCTAAAAATTAAAAGATACAGAGCAACCAACAATGGTAGATAAAATACTGTCTATTCATTCCCTGGCAAGCCAATATAAGTAATTAAAAGGGAGTAACTTAACCTTATTTAAATATTTTAAAGTCAGAGTAATGAAAGTG
The DNA here is from genome assembly GCA_903067055.1 of Poeciliopsis paucimaculata. Taxonomy (NCBI): domain Eukaryota; kingdom Metazoa; phylum Chordata; class Actinopteri; order Cyprinodontiformes; family Poeciliidae; genus Poeciliopsis; species Poeciliopsis paucimaculata. The sequence continues at coordinate 41,916 of CAEGAD010068123.1, forward strand.
TTCACTGGAAGGAGCTCAGTACAGTCGCAACAGGGCAGAATGAGGTCACTAAGAAGGGAAGGAAGTCAACAGCTCTTGGTTTTTATAAAGGCGGTCAAGTCATCTCAATTGCAGATCAATTTTTAAACCTTATTCAAATACAACAAATAGCTCCAACAATGATTTATATGGCTCTTCATTACTGTTTATAACTGCTGAATAAACTTAGATACACCCAGAGTGGATACCTTTAACAAGGTCTCTGCTAAATAAAATTGAAAAATGAGTTATGCTTTAAAAAATTGATTTCACATGATGTATAATTACCATTAAGAAATATAATTAGAAATAGCAAAAAAAAAAAAAAAAAAAAAAAGTTGTGGAAAGTGCAGGAAAGAAAAATATGTGAATTTATACTTACAACATAAACAGAATTTCAATAATTATTCTAACAATGGTAATACTATACATTTAACAGAAATCTTTAAATTATATGGCATGGGTTGGACTGAATATCTATTTCTATGGAATCTTCCAGAAATATTTGTCGTCAGCGAAGAGTCTAATAAACTGTGTGGAGCATTTTTACAAGCTAAAATACACGTCAGTGTAAAACCAAGCCAAATTTTTTGCATATTTTGAAACACCACCAAGTTTTAGCTATTGGTGGTTCTATTTTGTATTGTTTTTTTTTCCCAATAAGACAAAAAAAATTATTAAGATAAATATTGACTTTTAAAAAAAAAACCCAAAAAACAAAGCAATTCATAACTAACGTTCATAACCATCTTGTCATTATTTCAATAGCAGAAATGCCAAACTATTAAAATGTCTTGCACCAGGTAACAGAATATATAATAATATCAAAAGATTCAACATTGTCAAATGGAGAAATGTGTTCATCAAGCAAACAGGGAAAGCGATTAGGACACAGAAAAAATGGGAACAGAAAAATCTAGAGCGCCGGCGAGAAAAGTCGTCTTTCCCAAATATGAATGCCCAAGAACACAGAAAATGTTCATTGGGAAATCCTGCAATATAGATCTGATAATTAAATAGACCTCTGGAAAGATCTGAAAACAACTGTGGTTTGACATTCCTCGTTTACTCCTGTTCAACTATTTATTGTTGTGCACAACATAAATTTTAAGAAGAATTAAAATTTTTGAATTATTTAAAAAATCATATCTGTGTCTTCAACACAAATATTCCATCCTTTGTAATTATTTGTAAGTATAGCAATATGTATTCTTAAATAATTTGGACTTAAGAGGTTTTAATAAAAAAACATACACACACATTATATATATATATATATATATATATATATATATATATATATATATATACACACACACACACATACTTTGGGGACCTATATTTTGTATGTGTGAGGACTGGGTGTGTTTTCACGATATTGTATGATGGAGGGGAGTCTAATTAATGTTTCAGATGGACTGTGGCACTGGGCTGCTGTGGAGAGGCTTTCAGTGAGTTGCTCAGCTTCCTAAGCTGCTCAATAATAGATTAAGTATTGTAGACTAGTAGCAGTAGACTAACTGTCTAAGACCACAATGTTTCAGTCAGTAAAACCACTGATGTTAGTCTAGACAGTCTTCGAAAGGCCGTGCTCTTTCATCTAAACTACCCATCTACGCAATGCAATGCCAGAAATAAGATCTATTAACTGTTTCAATGAGAGCAGTCTTCACACTTTGGTGACACTTATATTGTTAAGTATTGTTAAGACAACAGCGCAAAGTGAGATTTGAAATGGTAAGTTAATCACATGGTCATAACATAACAGCCGCTAATTACCTCCATGTTGGCTTCGTCACCAAACACCTGATTCAGTCCAAAATTTCCCCCTCTCTCCTCTTTTCCAATTCATTCACTTCTCTCCCCAGGGTGGAGAAGGGGGAGGGGACAGATTAAGGGTTGGGAAGCCTGGCCAGAGTGGGACAGGAGGACCGCTCCCACCACAGCTGACATCTGCTAGTTAGCCACTCTACCTTTTTTTGACTAGGCCAAGCCGCCTTGCACAGTGGGTTCAGGCCTGGAGCCAGAGCGTGTTGTGACAACACAGCTGTTCTCTGAGCTAGGCGCTGACCTATATCTTTAAATAAGGAGATCACAAACAACACAGAGTCAGTGCTCTTCAGGAAGAGTCTCTTCAAGAGGGATTCAAGATTGGTCAGGCTAGTTTGGTATATAGACGGCTTTGGAGGCAAGTGTCCCTCTATGGTTGATAGTCTAGGGAAGAGTAGTGGTTTGCCATATGCCTCAGCAGATGACTCCACCTTCACACTGAGAGGCCAGACTGGACACAGACTCATAGCCCACCATACAGCCCCCGCCCCACTAATATGCAACTTTAACGAGCATTTCATATCAGGCCATGAAGAGGTTTAAACTCTTTGCGCAACTTTAAGTTGAATTTGTTTGTAAGATTAGATTGAACAGAGAATACATTTCTCTACAAATATTTGATGTTATTGACTTTAAAGTAAGTTGAATTTCATAATACTAAATCGAAAAGTTTGAAGACTGAATTAATTCTGAACCACAACCAGTTGACAACAGACTGACATAAATAGGGAGAGGGACCTAGTGAATCTGGAGAGTAGAAATAATCATATGAACACTGGAGTGGGTGACCTCATCCTTTTATTGTCTGGTGCACAATGCACATTATTAACCTAATAAGAATAAAACCAGAAGTTTTAATAATATTTTTAAGAAATGCCAGAATACCATGTTTTCAAACAATTCACAAATTCAAACAGCAGTTTAAGTAATCATTGAAAAATCTCAGTTTTGGGATTTGTCTCAATTAAAGATTGCCAAAGATTGGCCCAAAAAGGTCTTCTTGATTTCATAAACAAAATACAGGTTTAAAAATCCCATGCTGAGTTTAAAATAATCTCTTTTCAGCTTAGAACTATTTTGTTAATGATTGGCCAAGCTAGACTTTTAACATTTTGAACTACAGGAATCTGAAATACAACTTTGAAATTGAAATACAACTTTTGCAACTAAAACCAACTTTGTTAAAAT
>CAEGAD010068127.1:0-52453 GCA_903067055.1 Poeciliopsis paucimaculata
TCCAGAAATGTGCAGTCCTAGGCACAGCAAAGATACTGCGCAGAACCCTCAAGCTCCCAGGCCTCTGGTAGAGGACCCGAGCTCAGAGGATAAGAACCACCCGCGGTGGGTGAGAAGGGAATTTTTTACATATATACACATTCATGTGTATGTATGCGTATATGGCAATTTTGAATGTTTTGTGTCACTGCCGTATCCAATCATATGAATTGAAATAGAATGCATTCAGGTGAGGCTTGTTTGATAAAAACCTTTTCATTACGCCCACATTTCTGTACTGAAACATTTTTATTGGCCTGGTGTAATATTCTAATGTTGAATGTCATGTTTTCAATTGTTGTAAGCTGAAAATCTTCTTAGCCAGAAGAAATAAAGATCGAAAAACATCTATGTGAAATGAATCTATATGATATGTTTCACTTTGTGAACAGAGTTACTGAAATAAATTAACTTGAATAATATTTCCAATTTATTAAATACGGTTCTATATTCATTTGTATTGAACGCAACAAGCAACGTGTCGTGAGGTGACGCTCCACCCTCCTGGCCAGTAGATGGCGGTAATGAGCCTCTGATTGCCGAACGCCAGTGTTTGACCGGCGCTGTGTGGCGGTGTTGATAGTTTCAGGCCGGACGTATTTTTGGAGCTACCCCGCCAACATGGACGATGGTTCTCAGCGCGTTTTACTGTATTTAACAGAAGTTGAAGAGGCAGCTGAGGATGTTCTCACTACTAAACAACAGGTACCGGGGACGCGAGGAGATACAACGAGCATTCGTTTATCACAGAGGATAGAAGTAGACTCATTCTGCTCGTCGTTTTAGCTAAGCTAACAGCCTGCACTAATAACCTGACAATCATCAGCATTAGCACCTTTATAAAAGCAGAACCTTTACAGTTCCGATGTCAAGTCGGAAAGACATCGGCAGTGACGCTGTTGTTGACACCTTTCACTGGTCTTGTTTTTCAATTTTAGCTTAAAATACAGAAAGGTTCCAGGTGAACCTCGATATGTCTTTGTTAGCTCGAGGTGTTAGCATTCTGGACAGATCAGTTAAAGACGCTGAACCAGGATGACTGGACGGACCAGGGGGCAGGGACACATTTCTGGTTTTGGGACTATTGGGACCAAAGTGGGGGCATTTGACATGAAAAGAAAACACCGTGGATTCCACAGTATGTAGATGATTTCTGAGTGTAAATGACGGTTCATGTTTCAGATCGTAGACCTGGACATGAAGAGGAACAGGAACAGGGAGGCGCTGAGCGCCCTGAAACATGACATGGCAGACACAGGTCAGTCATTGTTGCTTTCCCCACTGCCAGACTCACACTCTTGGCTCAGCTTGTGTATAAACATTATGTATGCTCCGGTATAGATGATTGTCTTTACAGTGATGTCTATCTACTGTTGTTTGCAGAAAAAGTCAAGCTGTGCTTTGGGAACATGTTCCTCAAATTCTCCAAATCCAAAGCAAGAGAAATGATCCAGAAAGGTTAACTTTTTTTTTTTTTTTTTGAGTAAAAACTTCCTAAAATATGTAGAAAAAAAAGAATTAATAAAAAAGAAGAAAAAAACAATCTCTGAACTGTTTCCTTTCCTGTAGATCAGGAGCAGCTTGACAAGGAGATCAGTGATCTTCGTAGAAGCCTGAAAGCAAAAGTCAACTGTCTCAATGAGATGCAAGGTATAAATATGTGTTTGTGCATTAATATACATATGTACATAAGCAAGAGCTTGACCAGATTCTGTCTGTCTTCCAGCGTTTTTTTGTGTCTGAAGTGATCATGCTGGGTTTTATTTGTCCGTGTTTCCAGGAAACCCTGAGCTCAGAGGCTACAACCTGTCTCCACTGTCTGCTGAAGAACTGAAAGCTATTAACAGCCTCCTGAGGTGACCTGCTAGAGCCACGCTTCTCTTCACAGCTCTGCCAAACAGATGGACAGATCCAAGAAATCCTACAGTGGATATGTGTGAAAATGTTCCTTCGTGGGTCTTCCAGGACAAATGCTTAGCAACAGTTATCAGGGCTCATAACCAGCCAGAAGCCTTGGACTGGTCCCTTTTTTAAGGCTGTTGCAACCTCGGTACTGAATTTAAGCGTGTATGTTTTGAGTTTATTGTTTAGAACCTCTTTTTATTTCCCACATTCTGATTAAAAACAGAACTAATAAAAAAGTTTCTGGGTGTCCACGTACATCTTTAGCCCACAGATTTTCCTCGAAATTGTCTGACCTTGGAAAAAATAAAACAGTGAAAGTTTATCGAGTTTGGCGATTTCTGGCAAGCCATGTCCAGCTCAAGGACTCTGCATCCCTCAGGCCCTGTGTCAGAACTTTGCTGGGTTATTGAAGCAGCTTTCTTAAAGAACTCCTTCAGTTGTAAGTCACTTTTTATGCCTTTTCCTATTGTGTGTATGTAGCCTGATTTAAAAAAAAAACCCCAACCTGTTCTACGCTTTGCATCGTCCAGAGAGTCTGGGCTCCCGGCTGTTGAGAAACAACTGCTTCCCCTATGGGTGTGGCCTCTGTTGACAAGGAGATCAGCGGTGGAGCTTATAAATTTCGCTAACGGTTGCCCTTGACGTTTGTAAGGCGCCAACTCAATAAAACCTATCAGAAATTGTCTCTCATTAAAAACTTGTCATGCTTTGTTTTAGACAGAAAGATTGGCATTTTTTTGTTTTTGTCTCTCCAGCCTTGCTGTAGCTTTAAGATAATAAAGCTTCAATGCCTGAATGAGTTGAATGTCAGGGTTAAGTGGTTGGAAGTTGGCCAAAAGACTCCACCTCGTTACATATGTACCCACTGGCTGCCAGCCTGGAGCGTCTTTATACAACTTTCAGCTGCAGGACTCAAAACGCCTGATCACAACTACCCATGAATCTTAAAACATGTCGTAGTAAAACCTGAAGCTAATCATTGGGGTAAAACCTTTTGGGCACAATTGTGAAGACAGGCAAATTTGTTGGCGCTCTGGTAAGATGCGTAAAAGCTAAATATATATATATATATATTTAAATATATATATATATATATATATTTTTTTTTTTTTTTTATTGCATCAGCATTATGTCACACTTGACAAATTTGGAAAACATTTCCGTTGTGTGTGTTGTCTTCTCGTGAAGAAATAATTTTGGCCAGGAGGTGGCAGTGCAGTGCAGGTGTTCACGTTTGAAAACAGGTTTCGTTTGACAGTAAAAACTTAAGTCAAACTTATTTATTTATTTATTTTTGAACATTCTCTAACTTTGCATTATAAAACTGTGCGACGTTATATTAAGAGACACATTGGATTGTTTTTCTTTCACGAGACGCACCACACACACTCCTCCAGGCAGGTCCTGATATGGTGTGTCGTCCTTCTGGGGAGGGAGCAGATTAATACAAGTACTGCAGCATCTGACGTGATGACACAAACACCCTGAGGCATCGAGACGAGGGAAGGGCTGATGACACAGGAGTACATACGGTGTGTGTGTGTGTGTGTGTATGAGAAAGAGAGAGAGAAAGGAAGTGTTTTCAGCTTTCGCTCTCAACAGACTTTGGTTGCGTGCCACAGTGATGAGTTTGTGAGTCAAACGGTGGGAACCTGCTGATCGTCTCAAAATTCAGACCAGTGCCACACAAGACACTCAACATCATGTTCCTTTTACTGATGACTTACGCTGCAGGCATCTTGTTTACCTCTTGACAAACTAGAGGACTGAAGAGCCAATAATAATGGTGATGTGGACTAGCTGAATGCAGAGTGAGGCGGTGTGGAAGGCCGGAACTGGACCCAGAAAGCTGTGATGCTGCCGACAGACTAACAGGCAGGAGGAAACACATCCAGCAGCTGTCAGTCTCTGGGAGGGAACTTCAATTTATCTGCTGTTTAGCTCAGGATGATGAACGTGCACATGTGGCAACCGCTCCTTCCTGCTGGGAGACTCAAACTGTTTAGTGGCTTTCAAGAGAAGAGATCTCATTTTGTTGTCACTCCCATGTCACGGAAGAGCAGAATTTAGGGAGTGATTTATCAGGGCTGACTGGCTGTGTGTGGTAACCTCACAGTGATAGTAGGAGTCCAACAGAAGGAGGGGGTTTTAGGTGTTAAGCAGGCCGGTGACAGACATTAGATGACTGGGTAGGACTGCACTGCGTTCCTCACTTTCCCTTGTGGCTCTTCGCAGCGCGACGCACTGGAATAGCAAGACACCGTATGGACACTTGGTTTAAAAGATAAGAACTGCCTTTGGAGTGGAACAGACATCTGAGTCTTTAATTTAAAAATGTTCAGATTCATTTTCCTGCACACCTCAGATACAGAGAGGTGAAGGCGAGTGCAGATGTGTGATACAGCTGCATCATCTTTCATCCAAAGTACTGATAAGTTTGTTCTGTTTTTCAAATGAGGTGCAGAAACAGATTTCGAACAGAAAATAGCCTTGACCTGAAGGACGCTGCTATATTCAAATAGACTTACTTACATGAAGTTGTGACACCCCAAGGCCTTCAGCCACAAAGTAGCCATATGAAATTCTTCAATACGAACAACAAATAAATGAGTGAAGAGTGTAGTGACGAATGGCTGCAGGGCCTTGTGCTATTGTATTTATGAAACTGTTTTTGCTCGGTGTCATCTCTCCCAGGGTTGATTCTGACAGCATCAGCTTAACGTGGAGGAGATCAAATGAAGCTGACAGTACCAACATGGTGGACAGCAGGTCCAGCAGCTGGTAAACATTATGACGGCTAACGTCAGGTATGCTTCCTGGAAGAAAGATGTGCAGGAAAGCTAACTTTAATGAGGTAACATGTTCTTCAGGTGGTCGACTTCACTTTGTCATGTCTTGCTTTCACTATGTGATTATTTGAGAAAAAAATGAAAGAAATATTCGGTAGTCATTAAAAGTTCAGTCAAACCATTTTTCCTTATGCAGTTTCCTTTTTACATTAGTAGCAAACATCAGGAGACTTTTTGTGAACATATATATATATATATGATCTTTCCCAGTCATTTTTTGGTCTGGTGTGCAGGGCAAATATGTTAGCACACTTGAAATAAAACAAAACTAACTTACAAGTAATTTTTCAGCAATATGTAGGAGCTTGTTTTAAGTCAATAATTCCTTAATATTGACGAATAACTTCTACTTCTATTGGGAGATTATTTCAGTTATAACAAGAAATGTTTCGCACGTTATAAGTGAAATAATAGGAAGAAGAGTTGTTTTGGGATTAGGGCTTGGGTTTAGGACTAAGGTGTGAAATGAATTCAGGTTAGGTTTAGGGTTATGCCTCTACTAGTACTAATTAGGTTTAAGGTTAGGATCAGGTGTTAGCTATAGAAATAAAAGAAACATCAATGGAAGTCAATGCAAAGTCACTGAGAAGATACAAAGACACACTCGTGCACCCGAGTGTGTGTGTGTGCGTGTGCATTTGTGTGTGCACTATGTAATGAGAATAAACGAACAAGTAATTAACTGAAATGATCAGATATCAGAAAATAAACAATAAAGAAATGATAAAAGCGGAGACGTGAACGAAACTAAAAGCCCAAACACGTCCGGCTCGTAAGAAGAAGTCTGGTTTGACTCATCGGCTGGCGGGGTTTGTTGTGTTCATCAACACAATATAATGAAGCCGCTCGACTAGATGGATGGATGTTACCAGTAAATCATTCCAAAAGACATGATGGGACACGCAGAGTAAGTAGAGCTATTTTATTGTTTTCCTCAGCTTTAATTGGACGGTGTTCTTCGAGAGGAAGCCGCTTCCTCTGCTTCCTGTCAGGCGGAAGAAGGAACCAACACCGACCCTCCAGCTCATCTCTGCTGCTTATAGACTAGACCTGGTGGAAAAGTTGGGACATCTGCAATCACTTTCTGCTGAGAAAACCACAGAAGGAACGCTTCTCCCTCAGATGAATGACTTTTCTATTCAGTCTGTAACATTTGGTATTTTACCATTTTCTACCATAAATTTTACTGATCTTTTTTTTTTTTTTTTTTTTTTACAGTGTAGAAACAACCCCACCACCATTAGACTCCAATGGTTAGTTCACTAATCATTACACAGTCAGTTGTTGTTTTTTTTTAAATAAGCCCATAATGTACAGTGAAGGCTAACAGCTTGGCAGTGACACCAATGTTGTGTCGGCTTTGGACTTCCTGTTTCCTGCACAGAGTTATTAGATCACATCAAGTCTCTACAAACAGCTTTATTAGTGTAAAATGTTTACATTGCAGCTAAGTTCTGAAAAAAAAAAAAAAAACAACCATAAAATTTTTTTTAGCTAACTTCATATCAGCATGGTGATGCAAATTACTAGTTTTATTAGTAGCTATTCATAGCCAAACCAGACCACATATATATTTACATATCTCTATACTTTTGACACTGTGTAACAGTGACCACATCCCCTACATTGCTTCTCTGCTTCAGTTAAATATCAGCCGTTCTCATCGGATCCATGCAGACATGTTAAAAAACGACTGACGTTAACTGATAATGATGTCGATGCTAATATTTTGTGGATCCCTAGTAATAATTTAAATTATTATGTATTTCCAAGGATTTTAAAGTTTTTTTTTTGTTTTCTTGTTGACTTGCAGAAGTCTATCTTAAGTTTGCTATTTAATCGTTGTTTCTAACGAAAATATATTAGGCAGGTATTAATAAACAGTACCTAAAACTGAACTCTTTGGAAATTATTTCCCTGTTAATCAGGCATTTGAATTCAAGAAGAATCCTAAATACTGTAATTTTGGTTCAAACTGATTCTATTCCACAGTTTGTGCTTAAATGTAGCTTAAACATTTTTGCTCCCTTTGAGGATTACGAAACAAACTTTTACCACCGTCTCCTCCATCAGCTTAGTAGAATTTGTTTCACAAGTGGAGTGTTACGGCATTCACAATAATGCTTCTGTTTATAATTCTCACTATATGAGAAGAGTAGAAAACTTATTTTTATAAACATGTAATAACTGTACAATCCGGGTTTCTTTTGTATTTCTCTGGGTTAATCCTTTGAAGGGATTTTTTTTTTTTATTCCACTCTCTTTAATGATCTAACCCCGCTGTAAACCCCAAGTTTACGGCGGGAAAGCTTTTCATATTTTGAAGATTACTTCCTACTGTTTAGTAAAACCAAATCCAGCTTCGAGGCTGGAAGATTTTGTATTAAGCAGCTGTTGCCGGGGAAAAAGATGGGGGTCAAGTTCGGGTCTGGAATTTTCAAGAAGCCTCCAAAAAGACAAATCAAAACTATTTTGACTGTCGAGGTCTATCCTGAAAATTTAGCTGACCCAGGAGTCGTGACACATTTCTCCATTATGCAGCCACACCTGCACAAACAGGAGCTTCATGGAGCCTTCATCAGAAGGAGAACTTTTCCATCGACCATGAGCACAGACAGAAACGAAAAGACTCAAAGTGAAGTAAATCTCTGAATTTTGGGTGAAAGAATAAGAGTTCAGCTGTAGGTAGAGGGGGAAAATGTCAAATTTCCATAGCACGTTTGGAAAGATTAAGGTCATTTATGAAGGTTTAAAGCTTCAATTTTATAAAAAATAAATTTAAAAAAATTGTTTTTAAACTTAATATCAGTTATTTATTTGGGTAAGACTGACAATTCAGATTAAATCTCTTTCAAGGCGGACTTTGGCACAAAAACGGACTATTAAATATTTTATATACAATAAAAATATACAATGGAAATGAATGAATATTCTCTTCTCCTAAGAACATTATGTTTTTATGACTTTTTTGGTTTTTATCGTGTAAAGCACTTTGGACTGCCTTGTTGCTGAAATGTGCAATACACATAAACTTGATTGATTGATTGATTGATTGATTGATTGATTGATTGATTGATTGATTGATTGATCGATCGATTGATTGATTGACATTCTGAACAATTATGGAGGTTTAATTGGAAACATGTCACACTAGATGCAACGCTTTGTTGACTGCACAGGAGTTTCTTTATTTTCCACCATCACAACATTGATGTTAAAAAAAAAAAGAAACAACAATGTATAAAGTAGCTACAATAGAGAATCAAACGACATAAACCAACAACATATTAGGAAAAGGTGTAGAAATCAAACATATGGAGACGTTCGAGCAAAAAAAAAAAAAGAAACATGAAAACTGAATGTCAATCATATGATGATGAAAAGAAGAAATGTTTTAACTCAGACATGGTTTTGTTTTATTCATAGGTGCTTTTTTCCCCCCCCATCTGTTTATTTCTTCAGTTTTTTTCTCTGTGATTTACTCGAAGCTCACATCCAAAATCGGTTAGAGTGAAGTTTTTGTTTGGCCTTCATTTTGTTGAGTTTTAAAGTTTCTCCTCTGGATCTGATCCCCAGTCAAACTTAATCAGAAAGCTGAGAGCTGATCCTGAAGGGAGGTGCTGGCTCCTGCAGGGTCGACCTCTCACAGTGCATCCCTACTGGGAACCGCAAACCGCCGGCCACACAATCACCAGAACAAAACAGGAAGACGCACAGACAACCAGCATCTATTGATCAAAGACAAATGTGAATATCATCTAATCTGGCCACCATCACTGCACTTTAGCTTTAGTATTTTAAGGTGACAAATAAGATAAAGTGGTCAAGAGTTTACATCAAATCTGGGTGATTCAGAGCACAGCTGTCAAATTAATTTTTAATTTACACAACATCAAGATCAAGAATGAATTTACAAGATGTGGCAAAATTTCCTTGATTAAACTACCTATTAAACTGTTAGAAATATGAAAAAGTAGTTGGCTCTGCATTTGATGAGTATTTCTTTAAGTGAAATAACATTGAGCATCTTCTCACGTTAACGTAATCTGGCAGAATACACACAACTGTTTTCTCTCGGGAGTCTACACTGCTGTAAACACTGCAAAAACAATACATCCTACCAGTTTCTAGAGCAAATATCTTAGTACACCTGAAGCAAGACAAAACTAACTAACAAGTAATGTTTTTCAGCAGGATAAAGGAGCTTGTTTTAAGTTATTAATTCCTTAACATCGATGGAAAAGTGCTAGTTCCATTGGTAGATTATTTCACTCATGACAGGACATTTTCCTCATGTTGTAAGTAAAATACAAGCTCCTGTATCTTCCCCAAAAGTTACTCATAAGTTAGTTTTGTCTTATTTCTCTGGCACCTTCTACACACACATATAGGTAAAGTGGGTATTTGCCCCAATAAAAAGCTTCAAAGCTTTTTGAAAAGTGAGATCTTCTTAATAAGCTGATACTGAATTAAGACAGAACAAGGACAAGAGGAATCAGGCAGCATTTCAACCACAGCAAAACTTTGTGGCAACAAAAGGTTTTGTTATGATTGACACTCTGCAGAGATGTCAGCAACTACGTATGACTCAGTCAGTGCCTGGTACCCCAGCCGCATGCTCAGCAATAAGCATGTTTTTAAATAGTTTTTAAAACCCAGAACCACGGTGAGCAACAGATCCTGGGCTGAGGCAACAAATGAAAACAAAATGCCATGTGTGGGCTTTTTAACGTCTTCAGGCAGTTTTTCTCAAGGTTGCTTTATGGTGAGTAAAACTGAATAACTAGGAAAATCAAGGAATACAGCATTTTCCTCACAAAACAGATGACAAAGCATGCGCATGAATCAGTCACAGTCCTTGTTTAGCCTCCTGCTCACTGACTGGTCTGTGGGGTTTTCAGCAGGTGCTTAATGGCTGTGGATCCCGGCTTTCCTCTGGCTTCCCCCTTAATGCCGTCTTTATGACCTGTCTGGTCCCTCCTGTTGGCCTTGCTCATAAAAAGCCCTGTGGAATGACAGCCTCTCTGCTCTGTGTCCATTCTTCTGACACAGACCGCTTTGGGCTGGTGGCAGGCGGAGGACCTTCGATGATGCATTTATTCCCAAGCTCAGATCTTTATGCCATTTATTCAGAAGACCGTAGGTCAGTGTTTCTCAAACTTTTTCAGGCTGAGGACCATTTACCCCATTTAACAAACACTCACAAACCAGCTAGCTTGAAATTGGCCCCCGAAAAACAGAACATTATAAAATGTACAACCTGAAATGAGCATATTTCGTTGTCTTTGTTCCTCCTACGTAAAGGGTGGCGCTGTTTCATAAATGAGACTGGTTGAAATAGAACCACAAACAATCCTACTCCTGGCATTTTTCGTTATTTACAGATTGTGAAAGAATTTTTTCTACTATCTTTCATCTGTCTATTTTATGACAGTGATTTTTCTTTTTTCCCCAGTTCAGCTTATTAAAGCCATATATTATTTTATTTTAGTTTTAGAAGAGAGCTGCAGGGGATATTTTGTTTCTCGTCATAATAGACATTCCTCAGTGTTCGCTTGGAAGAAAAGAGAGAGATTGCTCAAAGGAGGAAAGTTTGGGAATCTGCTCCATCCAGATGAGACACGAAATGAAAGGGCAGATTGATGGATGCATGCAGTGCCTATAAAAATATTCACCCCCTTTGATGTTTTACCTTTTTATTACTTCTATAAATCAAGCATAATCAATAGAGTTAGGCTTTTTTGACAATAAAATAGCCAAAAACCTTAATGTAAGTGAAAATCAATTTTGCCAAAATAATAACTGTTACACAAAAATATGTAACATGAAATGAATGATTGCATAAATATTTAGCCCCTTTGATCTAGAAGTCTCAGAATGAGAATCAGTGCAGAGCCTCCATGCTGTGTCTGGAAAGTCCGTTCATCGGTTCAGTCAGATCCATCATCAAGAAATGGAAGAAATGTGGGTGATGAGTAAATCTGCCCAGGTCAGGCTGTCCTGCTAGGACACCAGGGCACCATTACTACGCCAAAGGAGTTAGAAGCTTCAGCATCTGATATGGGCGGAGACTCTTGACTTTAGCCATTTTTTCCCTCTTTCCGGTCACTTTGTACAATGGCGGATGAAATATTGAGAAAGTGCCTCGGCTTTATTTACTGAAAGCAAGACGATGTCAGGTGCCCGCCTGCATCTTCTGGCCGAACACCACCTACAGGTCACTATGTCACATAGTGGAGTCTGTCTGATTGGTTGGTGATCCACGTCCAACAGCAACAAGTTTTCTAATTATGACAAAACTCCACTGGTAGAGTTCGTGGTCAAGTGGAAGAAAGCGAAGAAAGCGATGCAAACTGCACGTCACCACAAACACACCAGCCCCTCTGTGGAGCCTGCTGGTGGCAGCATGTCGGATTCCCTATGGAGCCCAAATGACAAGTGGGTCGGCTCATCACCGAGAACACGTGGTCTCCACGCAGAAGGAAGCCAGAACCTTCTTACCAACGGCACCGCTGCATCTTTTCCAAATGAAACGCTCACATTCGCTGCTAACTGCAGTGAAAAGTCTCATTGGTTTTTTGCTCTGTCTATAATGAAGCAGGTACATACATATGCAATAACAAAAAATAAAATAAAAATTTTTTTTTTTTTCTTTTTGCATATTTTGTCAATTTGAGTTGTTTTAAAGGAGCTCGATGTTCTCCATTAAAAGAAGAAAACACTTTTGTCAGAAGTTGTTTATGAATAATAAATCATTTTCTTTCACTCTATGCCAAACAAAAAAAAAAAAGAATCCTTACTTGGAATGTAGTATTTTAATAATAATAATAAAAAAAGGACAAAGACTAGTTTTTTTCTTCTTTTATTTCGTTTGAAGACTAAAAAAATAAAAAATCATAGAAGCATTAAGGTAAATCTCCCTCGCTAACAAGGAAGGCAACTGGTCAGTTCATCTTAAAAATAAAACCATGTTGAAATATCTCATCCAGTTTGAGCTGAGCATTGCCCATTTGTCTAAAGAAAAGAAAAGAAAGGCATCTCTTATTTGGAAATTAAGTAAAAACAAAAGCTTGTTAAATTAATTTGTCCAGTTTCTAATGCAAAATAAAAGACAACACAAAGCCCATCTGTTAAAGTACAAAATAAATAGAATATACACAAAACCACCGAACACCAAATGGAACTGATTTACTCTTCTGGTGGTGCTTACAGACATGTGGTGACACATTTGACAAATTTGGTCTTCCATGTTTGCTCCAGTTGTTCTCCGCTGATGTCACATTTCATTCAACCTTTGTTAATCCAGGTGAGCTACTGAGAAGGAGTTTTTATTTACAAGAACGACCTTAGAGGTCATAAGGTCACCAGGAAAGGAAGCAGAAACATTTTCACACTGTCGAGTGAAAGGCAATCAGGTGTGTTCTCAAGCTCATCCCGCATTGCTTTGGTGTGGAGCGAGTCGTCAACAAATCACTTTTTCAGTCGTGGCCCTTAACAAAAAGCAATAAAAAACACGCCTGTTTGAGTGAAAAGGTTACCGCTGACTATGAGTTGGATCATATTAATATGGATACGACACCATGACAACCTGTTCTTTACAAAACCGGGTTCTCTGAGACAGACAATGTCCACAGGAATCACCACATATGTCATTTTATACGTACTTAACGTGTGTTCAGTTCTAAATGCCTTAGAGCCTCCTGAAAATACATTTTATTGAAAAGAATACTCGGGTTATAAGTGAAAATGAATTGCTGATGTTCACCCCCTATATTCCCCCCCATGTTCTTAACCCTTCATAAACATAACACGTGTTTTCACATACATCCGTAAGATAAAGATATTACATGCGACATGTCCTGGAATGACGAGCCGTGTGAAACGCAGTTACAGGTGGATAAATCAAACTCCACTGGTGTGACACAGTGCAGCCAGAGAGAGAGAGAGGCAGAAGGGACAGAAACCCTCGCTGGAAACTCTCATTTTTTTCCTCTGCGCCCATGTCCTCACCTTTTCATCTACACGGCACCAACAGATTTTCTCCCGTCCATTGAGACTAAAGGCAGGTCTGTTCATTTCAGAGTCCGCTCCTTGTCCCCTCTGTGGAACGGGGACGTCCCCTTTTTGGCATTAGGTGTAGCAGGGGGTCTCCTCATCTGCCTGAAGTGAAACAAAATACATTTAGAGGTGCGTCTTATCTTTGTCTTTTATTTCACAGTATATGCACCCATCTTCATTGCATTAGTTAATCACCTGCTCAGTGTTGCAGTGTCTGTTTGGGTCGCCATTTTTATTAACTGAACCGAAACACAGAATTCTGCAGCACACCTTCATGTTACGGTTGTCAAAGTCAAGCTAGCATAACTGACCTACTTCCCTCTCTCTAGGTATTTTTTTATTTAATTAAAACCTTTTCCTGATCTTATTGTCCAGTTGTGGTAGCGTTGACAATTAGTATCAAAAGAACCGCATATCTTTTTTTTTATATACATCAGGCGATAAGATTTAAGATTTAGCGCGTTATGTTGACAACTTCACAGCTAAAACCAATGGTAGTTATAGTCAGCCAACACACACCTCTAATTTTTCTGAAGGCAGCATTGTTAGAGAAATGTCTTCTATTGTCCCCCAGTGGGGGAATCCAGTTACCTGTTCGTGCAGAAGCGGCTGCACTCAGAGTCCGTGTGCAGCGTGCATGCACATCGCCTGGAGGCTGCGCTGCTCCTGCTGCTCCGAGCCGTCCGGACGGAGCGCTTCGTACGCAAAGAGCCTGGGGAACTGGCCATGCCGTACGGGACCGTGTGCCTGCCAATGGAATCAGTGAACATTTCTATGTCAACAAGTGTCTTTGTGCAGGGGTTGTTTCTGATATGGGTGATATGGGCAACCGCCCAGGTCGGCATTTTGTGTGGGGCGGAATGAGCTCATAAAGACCAGAAACCCCACAGTGTTGACCCTGACTTCCCTAACTTATGACTAACAACACAGTCAGACAAAGATTTACCGCGAATGAAAACCTGGATCACAAGCTCTCGTCTTCTCAATGTTCGTTTTGGCAACGCCGATCAGAGACTGTGAGGAGGTGAGTGCGTTGGGCACAGCACAGTTCCACTATTTGCTGACATTTTCAGGACAGTTTTTAAAAACTGATGTTCTTTCCAGGGGCGCACTGATTTATCGGCGCTGATTTCCTTCATTTTGGGAGATTGATGATCGGCCAGTACGTACACTTGAAGCCGATCTTATCCTCCGATCCTATCTACCTCAGCAAAGGTCTAAAAATGAACCGCTGTCCTCTTCGGTTCTGCTGTGAACCCCGTCCACCAGGTCATGTCTGCACATTTCAGTTAACAATAGTCACCTCACTGTTGCAGACTCAGTCACCATATTTAGCGACATTTCAGACAAAAAAAAAAAAAAAAATTGGCCAAAATCAGAATCGGCAGTTCGGTCTTTTTAAAGATCGGTAATCTGTAATCGCGCAGAAAAGTGCAATCGGTGCACCGCTAATAGTTTCTGCTGGCAGCCAATCAGAGACTGGCTGACCTGAATTATGAGGCGGTTCAAAAACAATGTTTACTGGTCAAAACTGCTTTGATAAATGAAGATGTAAGGGCATCTGTTTGCAGGGGAACTATACTGTTTTACTGTGGTTAAACAGTATTGTTCACTTCAGGGAGGATGATTAACTGAATCATACGTTTACAGTGACACAGTAATGGGATGCTTCTACGCTGACGCTCAGGTTGTGAAAACTCAAACAGGTTCTTTACCTTTTTTGGGCTCTTAATAGTTTTGCTGGAATGTTGGACAGACGGTGCTGGTTCTGATGGCAGCGTGACAGAACATCCTATAATCACACTAAAGCGCACCATAAAACCCGACCTCCTCGACTCAACATGACATTCCTTACAAGGACGCGTCATAAACGCTGCTCTGTCAGACCCAGAATTATTCATACGCCTGGCAGATTCCCGTGTTGAATGGCGATTACACAGGCATCTATGAAAAGGTCATAAAGAATGTCAAAAGAGAATCTATTTTAAGAAAATAATGATGTTTGATCTAGTTTTAGCTTTTTTATTTATACCATTCTCGATAATTAATAATTAATCAAGCAGTTCTCATAATAGCTGAGCCGCTTTCAGCTTGTCTCCTCCCCACAGATTCTCTGCCAGAGTCAAAACCTTCCTATTAGAGGTGCATCGACTGCAGTTTTCAGGCTGATTGCCGATTCCGATTTTGGCGGACACCGATTTTCTTTTGTCCGTTGCAAGAAAGTTGCTGAGTTGGAACAGTGGGGTGACTGTTGTTAACTGCAAACGTGCAGACATGACCTGGTGGGCAGGGCTGTCAAAGATGTGTTGAGTTGGGTGGTAACCAGTTATATTGAGTTGAGCAACTTCTTTTTAATGTGTTTTTAGGAATATTTTTTACTACGCTGCACTTTTTATTTTTGCTTGAGTAATGAACGAACATGTTTTAACCAAAAACTCACCAGATACAGACACACACCTGCAGTTTTTTTATTGAAAGAAACCAATTTGAGAAATTTTCCCTTTTTCTGATTTTATTATTTTTTTGTTACTTATTTGAATTATTGTCATTTTGCTCCTTAAAAAATAAAACTTTCCACCTGACTTTATATTTTGGCCCGTCTGATTCAGTACTTGCATAGACTTTTTTTTTATTTACCAAATACATTTTTACTCTTACTTGATTAATTTCTTGGACGGCTACGTTTTACTTTTACTCGAATAAAAACATGTTGAAGTAGTTCTACTTTTACTTGAGTTCACTCTCTGGGTACTTCTCTGCTCATTAGCAGAGTGCGTCAAAGCAGTCACTTTCCCTGGTCAACATGTCCTCTCTGGATCTCTGGCGTACGTTATTTGCGCTGCCAACAGCTGTTGCAAAACTTTCATTCCCCACCTCTGAGTTTTATGCCAAAAAAATAACCTGGATCATTTACTTGAGTGCAGCAAATAATTCTGGGACTTCTGTGATTTATTAAGGTGGACCGGAAGAATCCCTTTCATCTGTCTCCGACAAACAACAGTAATAGTGACGATAAACGCTGTGCCTGCTGCTGGCATGCAATATTTGTAAGAACTTCTTGGCACTTTCTTGTGCCAAGAAAGTGTGGCACTTTCTTGTGTTTCACCATGTAACACAAAAAGAGACACCAGCGAACAATGAAGAGGTGTGAGGTCAGAAGGTTAGCTAACCGCTCACAGCTGCATGTACTTTAGGAGCTCTTCCCTGAGGGACATAAAAGCGCAGGTAATTTATTTTAGCCTTCCCAGATATGTTCACCTTCTCACACCCTCCCATGTGTGCTGTGCATCTTTAGCTGCAGCTGTTCCATCGTCAGGCTGAGCAGAGAAATGCCAGTGATAGATGTGCTGAAGAGCAGCGCAGCACAAACTGCAGGAAACAGTCGGCACTCTCGTCTGACTCACGTTTTCTCAGGAAGAAAATAGAGAAGGAAGTTTTCCTTCATGTACATAAAGCTGATGTGGCCTGATGGACAATAATTAAGGGTTCCGCCAATTCATTGGCGCCAATTTCCTCCATTTTGGGACATCTGCGATCAGCCAGTGCTTACGTGTGAAGCCGATCTCATCTGCCTCAACAAAGGTCTAAATGTCAACGACTGCCTTCTTCTATTCTTTTGTGAGAGGTTTGACTGACAGACCGACCCCAACTGGTCATGTCTGCATTTTTGCAATTAACAGTAGTCACCCCACTGTTGCCAACTCACAACATTTTAGCTATATTTAGTGACATTTCAAACAAACAAAAAAAATTGATATCAGAAGGTCAAGTTATTTAAAGAACAGTAATCGAGAGGAAAACTACAATTGAGGTGTCAGACTGTTCAACATGCACCAAAGAGACAGTTTGGTCAGATCGTGGGGTCTAAAGGAAGAGAAATTCTGACGACGCATCATCGTCGTCAGCATCATCAGCATCATCATCAGCATAATCTGTGTTGTTGTGGAACAAAGTTACACATCTAGATGTGAAAGCCTGAAGATGCTACTGGATCTGAAAAACTAAACTGGGCTGCACTTGGTGGTCTCACTTCGGTCCAAACTGACAGGAGACGGATGAGTCCATGCCACCACCCCTTCTCTCCTCTACACTCCACCCACCACCGCGCCAAGACCTCTGAAGTAAGAAAGACCTGCTCCAGCAATACCTCTGGTTTCTATTTAAAGCTGGCAGCACAAAAGAAAAAAAAAGACAAGAAAAAGAAAACAAGTAGCGAAACAGAAAAAGGGTCCGATCCATCTGAGAACCTAAAGGTTCTTAGAGAAAAAGCCCAGGAAGTTGAGAGAGAGCTCAGCGTCTATAGAGCCTTCCAGATGACACAGATCAGGCTTTAAAGTTTTCAGTCAACTCTTGTTGCTTTTGCCATGGATCCACAGAAGAAAACCACAGAGGCTTCTTTGTTGGTCAAGTGTAAAGTCTGCATTGGTTTAGATTAAACACAGATGCAATAAAGATTTGAGTTTAACTGCCGTGTAATTAATCACACAGCATGTGGGTTGTGTTATTTTTTGTTGTTTCTTTGTTGTGAAAGGGTGAATAACTGGATGTAGTGTAAGGTGCTTTGGGGTGTTCAGATAAAGCGATATACGAGTACAATCTAACTACCATTTAGTGGGCTGAAGATCAAAATGCAGACTGTCTATAAAACGTTTACCCCGAAAAAGCACAGAAGAATCATGAGACACGAGTCGGAAAAGTCAGAAATTCTCAGGTGAAACTGACGGATCCACAGGAACAACGACCTCTCCGACCAGATCCCAAAGACTCACTGGATGAGATTCAGCTGCTGAGCCTGGCCCACGCTCAAACGGCCTAGGTTTCCCATTTTTCCTCCAAATATTACAGAGCCACCCCCCTCTAGGGGACATGTGTTTTCTTTTGTGTTCTCTCGCAATAAATTAGCAAACACACCCTGGCCTGTTTAGTGTACAGTCACAAATTTCGATTTAAAATTGCACACCTTAAAAGAGCCTCAGTGAGAACGTGTTTAATACATTCCTAACTCTTTGGTCCAAGAAAACATGATGGAAAATCCAGATTATTGGCAGATTATTTCACTCATAAAATATTTTTCCCTTGTTATAAGTAAAATAATCTGCCAATGGAACTAGCACTTTTTTTTTTTTATCACTATTAAGGATTCATTTACTTACAAGTTATTTTTGCCTTATTTCAGTGTACTACGACATTTGCACTGGAAACTGGGCCAAAATGACTTGGTAGGATTTTGTGTTTTTTGCGCTGAGCTGCTGGTCAGATGGGAAGCTTCTGAAAACAAACTCTTACTCTGGTGTGTTGATCCAGATGATGTCCAGGTGGCAGTAATACACACACTCTTTGTCTTTGTAGGTGTAACACGTGCACCTCTTGGCGCGCCCCCGCCTGGCGCTCTGCGGGTCATGGGCAGAGCGATCCTGGGCTCCAGAACCAGAGGGGATGACGACGCGGCGCATGGGGTCGCCCAGGCTGACCTCTCCTGACACGTCCTTCCTCTGGCTCACAGATGAAGAACCTGCAGGACGACACGAGAGGTATGTTTGGTGCGGGTGGGTTTTTGTCATGATGTGAGGTTTTTGATGGTGGATCCAAATGCAGAAGGGCAGAAATGTCGAATAAATGGAGGATGTTCAATGACAAAATGATGGACATTTGTCATTAAACAAGTCTGGTTGTAATAAAAGATGAAAATAAATAAATAAACAGCCAATCATAACATAATCTACTGATTAGTTCAGACTGAAGCAGCATTGTTTTTTTCTGACTTTAAGTTTTTTCAATACCACTCCGTGAGTTTATAATAATAATAATAACAATAATAATAATAATAATAATAATATCTTACCATTGGTTAAAGATGCCGTCACCACAATAACGAACAAAATTCCCACGTGAACCGACAGACGGTCAGCCATCACAACAAAAACTGAAAGAATTTGGAGAGGTCAAAGGTCGTGGAGGTCCAGACGCGCTGACTGACTGCAGGCTCCTGCTGCCCCTAGATATCATCAGCCTGTGACCGGCCTGGAGCTCCGCTGCTGCCACTCTGTTCGCCTCCAGCCTCCGAGGCTCCGCTTTATGACCTGCTGCGACAAGCTGCCGGAGGATCAGTCGTGCTTCCTGTCGGGATTTTCAAAATAAGACCGTCTCAGGGAAGACAAGCAAGCAAGCAAACAAATAACTTTAAAAAAAAAAAAGTACATCGAACCACATTATCAAGCGATGGCGACTACTCCCATTTATAGAGACGCTCCTCAAATTACAGCAGGTTGTGAAAGTTGTTTGCTCTTCATGTGGAAAATGTTACCAATACTTCATTGTTTAAATGTTGAGATTAATTGGGTTGGATGACAGGATTTCACAGAAGGTTTGCTGGGACAGTTGTGTTGCAGCTGCCTCTATCTAAATCTCACTGCCACACTCTGCAAAAACACTAAATCTTACCCAGTACTTCTGATCTAGTTTGTGGTGCAAATATATTACACTTTAAATAAGACCAAACAAACTTATAAGCAATTTTTCAGCGAGATATAGGAGCTTGTTTTAAGTCAATAATTCCTTAATATTGATGAAAAAGTGCTAGTTCCATTGGCAGATTATTTCATTTATAACATGGGAAAAAATGTCTTGTTACAAGTAAAATAATCTGACATTGGAACTAGTACTTTTTGATCACTATTAATAAATTATTTACTTAACATAAGTTCTTAAATATTGCTGAAAATTTATTTCAAAGTTAGTTTTGTCTTATTTCAAGTATTGTAAGAAACATGCACTAAAAACTAAAGCAAATTGACTGGGCATGATTTAATGGGTTTTTTTCTTTTGTTTTTTTTTTTACAGTGCACTAACTGGAACATTAACTAGTTTAAGGATTTTGTTTTGAGGTTGTTGTTGCTTTCTTACCTGTGTTTACACGACTTGCAGGGATTTTTTTTCACATCAGACATTTTGGTAATATTTTGATAACTTGTAAAAGTGAGTCACCTGCTCAAAGCGGACAATCCATGCATCAAAAGGAAGCATTCGTTCATGTCAGAGTCATCAGAACGTAAAATCTTAACATCATGTCTTCATCACCATGGTTCCCTCTGGACATGGTTTTGAATGTACAAAAGGTCAGATCTCAGTGAAAGTGTCTGAAAACGCTCAAGACGGAGCTATACATAATTTACTCAGCCATCCGAAATCTGAACATACTGTAGCTGTAAGCAATATTTCAGTACAGATTGGAGCTGAACTAAGGGACACCCTATGGACAGATCACCACTGGTTTAATATCACTTCATCCATTCCTCCTTTATCGGTGAGAGCTGAGGTTTAGCTGAGAGAAATTGTTCTGTTTGGGAGACATTTTCAGGGTAAAGAAATGCATAGACAACCTGGTCACTACGTCTGTATGCACTGACTCAACCAATAAAACAAGGAAGTTAAATTTGATAGCATTCAGAAGTATGGTTCATTTTGACCGAGATGACATAAGCAAATGAGGACATCCAAAAGTAGCAGAGAACTGTATGGAGACAACTGATGGGTGTGCTAAAGCATTTCTGTGACTTAAAGGGGAGGTGTTATTGATTTTCCAGGCATAAATACAGTGCAATCAAGTAGCTTTGTTTCTTTCGGCTGTTATAAAAATGCCCTCGGTCTCTTGATTTTTTCTTCCCCTGTCGTTGTTTCTTTTGTTCACCTGTACCGCTCCGCTGATGTCTGACTTTATTCTAATGTTTTTCATTTCAACTCCCCGTGAATCTCCAGACAGCTGAAAGTGCCAGAAGCCACTGCGCCACCACTGTTATTGAAATACTCCCAAACTCTCCGAAACAGTTTAGCCTAAACACGTCCGTTTGATCATCACTGCATTGTCAGAAGAAACCTCAACGCAGTCGAATAAATCAAACTATTTCTGCCACGTGGTATTTTGACTCAGTATTTCAGAAGTTAACCTGTTTGCGTTTGGAGTCTGAAGAGCAGCTGGATGGTTTTAGGATCTGCACCAAGCAACCATCAGTGGTGTTGCACTTGAAGCTCCTCTTTTTTTATCTACTGTAGACTGTTCAATATCCCACCCACTCTCCTGGGAATGATGTTGTTTTATGTCTTTGGGAGCCAAAGTTATGCAGCGTTTATCATTGTATTCTAATCCAAAAGGCCTACGGTGTCTTCACTACCACATAATTAATCAACCCAGAAGGAACAGGCTGATTTGGGCGCAGTTTGGTACACTTCTGCAAACCGCTGCTGAGTACGTCAGCAACTCTGTGCTGGTTTGTTTGAAATGGGCATCACCAATGATGTACACCGATAACCAAAAACTAAAAGATGAATTCAGGAAAAGGAATAAAATATATTCAATTGAGAGTTGAGCAAAGGGCTATCAGTCAGATCACAGTTTGTCCTACAGGCAAACAAAGTTCAAAGACACAGTGGATTCCTCAAAGATGCATCACTACCCACAATGGATGAAATATTGTGGGGTTTTTTTTGTTTTTGTTTTTATAATCGAGCTGCAAACGTTGTTCTGATAATATTTCATATTTGATGTTTTGTTGTGTGAGAAAACATTTTGTAATTCCATCCCATCCCTGCTGACCTTTTGTTGTGGGTACTTCTATTTTGGTTCTGCTCTGGCTCCCTGTGTTCTCATTTTGCTTTTTCTTTATAAGTTTGCTTTGTTGTTTGGACTCTTTATTAACAAAAAAAAAGTTTCATCATACTGACCCAGACTCCAGCTTGCACCTCGGTCCATCATCCACCCACAAATCATGACAAAACACACAGTTCCTTTGTACCATATGGTGATGATTTTGATGAAGACATTTAAGATAATGCAAAGTTTGTTGTTTTATGTTTTCATTATGTAAAGCACCATGGATTGCCTTGTTGCTGAAATGTGCTGAACATTTAAAGTCACACTGCTTTGCCTCGCCCTTGTATTTGTAGGAACCAATGGGAGAGTTAGCATGGTTCCACCAGGTCTACTGATCTAAAGCTTCTCGATAACTATAAACCCTGTGTTGCTGGGGTAAAATTTTAGCACAGTTTTGGAAATAGTTGAACCTGGACAGATAATGTTGACTTGAGTGGATTAGAGATGATCTGGAATAAATTCAAACTAATTTGCTCTCATAAAGCGCTTCATAGAACAAACCCAATAAAGATAATGTTTGGGGGAAAAAAGAATAAAAAAATTAAATTCTTTCAACTATTATTACACATTACATGAATGTCTTCCCAATTGTGAATCCCTCTTTTTGTGAGGTTTTGATTTTTCTGTGTGTTTGTTTAGGTTTCCGTGTTCAGTTTTGTCTCCATGTTGTCCGTCTCCCCCGTGATTGTCCCCTGCTGTCCCTCCTTTCCCCTGACTACCTTCCTTGTGTATCTAATCCCCGGTCCTTGTCGGATCCCCGTCTATTCAGTCATACGTCGTGTCTCTGCCGGTGCTACCAGTGTGTAAGTCATTGTTGTTGCTCACCTGTGCTGCCTGGATTGTGACTTTGTGACTCATCATTGAAAATAAATTCTCACTTCAAACTGGGTCCACCGCATCCAAATTGCACTTCACCCCCTGTAATTTCTTACACTTTTTGTGTAAAATCCAGGAGAGATGTTTTAGACGTTCACACATATGAATGAATGAATGAATCTGTTGCGAAACAGGTAACGTAGTGCAGAGTCTGACTGTGGCTGCTGTTGGAGAGAACGTGGTTGATGATCCCTGCTTTCTTTCATTAAGATCATCTCAGGATCTGAATTATGTTGGGAACTTTCCAATTCCCAGTTGGAGCTTTTTTTTTTTTTTTACCTCTGTGATCTGTCATTTGGTCATCCAGAGTTCCCACATGTGTTTCATGTACACCTCCCTTCTTTGGTCATAAAAATTCCTGGCCTGGGTTAAATACTTGTTTTATGTGAAACAAAGGAATTGTTAGTTACGAGAAAGAATTCAAAATGTTTTGAATTTATGCCACTTGGATGTAACCTAATTCAAGTAATAAATGTTGTTTCCATACATCTTCTCTGTTTCTGAAGGCCTCGCTTCTGAACATAATAGTTTGGTATATTAAACCACCTTTTATCAGTGTAACTATATACAGTGCAATTTTAATTCGCTCTACAAAAGAAGAATTTGGTCTTAATTAGACTGGGAATTTTGTTTTTTCTAAATAGCCGGTCATAATTTTAATGTAGGTGCATTGGTTAACTTACCTCACAGCATGACCTTTTAAATAATTTTGGGTGGAAGTTTGACCACTCCTTCTGGGAAAATCTACAAGAGGTCATGGAAAGGCTTTCAGAAAGCCCCAACCCAAATGAAAATGTGATCTTTAAAAACCAGGTCTGGTCAGTTTGGATGAATTTTTCCAATTCCACCAGTAAGAGTGGTCAAATGCGCAGTCAGAATTATGCCGGAGA
Organism: Poeciliopsis paucimaculata; assembly: GCA_903067055.1. Classification (NCBI taxonomy): domain Eukaryota; kingdom Metazoa; phylum Chordata; class Actinopteri; order Cyprinodontiformes; family Poeciliidae; genus Poeciliopsis; species Poeciliopsis paucimaculata. The sequence continues at coordinate 23,265 of CAEGAD010068127.1, forward strand.
TCCAACATGCTGAGATGTGATTCTGGTACCCTGTCTACATTATTGATGCTGTATGAATAATTTTGGGTCTCTGTGTGAACCGGAGAGATCCACAGTAAATTCAAGCTCCAGTCATCGAATCCCTACTCTAGTCATGAATTCAGCAGCTCCAAAAACTCACTGAAAACCTAAAATTAAGATCAACGAGTGATCTGAAACACATTCAAACTTCAGGAACCAAAACAAAACAAAACACTTCAGAAACAAGACATGTTTACTAGGCCGATGTCTTACTGTTTCTTCCGTGTCGCAAATGATAATGACCTCTGTTAACATTTGGAATAAAACAAGCCTAAGCAGATGCTGGTGATGAAGCAGATTTCCCCCCTAAATTTCCCCGTCAGGTGCAAAACGTTTTATGACAACTGACAGAGGGAACAAAAGAAAAAACTAAGCAATACCAGCAAAAGCTGTGATCCGTCTTTAGGAATGTTACACATGCACACACTTCCTGTTGTTAGTGGTTTTATTTTACCTGCTGACTCATTCCAAGACTGACACTTGGACAGGACCGAGGCCCTCCAGCCACCTTTTTCTTCTCTAACTGGCAGTAAAGATTAACTTCGCAGATATTTGGCAGCATGCGGACATGATTCACATAAGCAGGTGTTGTCTGGGACTGTAATAGAATTTACTAATAAGTGGGTGTCACTGTGGGGAGGTAGAGACAGATTGATTTTATAGGTGCTGGGTGTGTGTGGAGTGTGTGGGCAGAGGTAAAGTCAGTGGGATACATCTTGGTTTCAAAGAGACATGCGATCATTTCTATTCCAAGTAAGTGAAGCTGATCTGAAACAAATCTATTCATATGTTCATAACAGAGAGTGGCTGCATATTCAAAGGCCCGATTATATTTTTGTTGTCTGCCTCTAGCTTTACCGACATAATTTGCTCTTGTCAGATGAAAACTAGCCTATCTATTAAGTTTAATTGCAATTAATATCTGGGTTAAGTACACAATTTAATTCTCATCTCCCTTCAGGCCTCCATCTGGGATTTCTCAAATTGAGCTTGATTTTTTGGGTTCATTTTTACCCAAGCAAATGAGAGAACAATGAGGAGGAGTGAACTATGACTCTGCTGTTTTTAGAACTGCAGCATGGGGGCTTCAAACATGTTAACTTCATATTTGAAGTTAACATGTTGCTAACTCAGTGACTTTCCTGTGATATTTAGCGACATTTCAGAGAAAAAGAAATTGGTAACGGCCAAAATCGGAATAGGCAGATCAGGCTTTAAAAGATCGGTAATCAGCCAGTAAACTACATTCGGTGTATCCGTATTTGTTTTACATATCTAGTAAAACGTCAGTGTATGAATGTGTGTGAACGGGTGAATGACTGAATGAAGTGTGAATCGCTTTGGGGCCCTCCGAACTTGACAAGCACATGGGCCATTTACCATTTACATGTTGCTGTCAGAAATCCATGCGTAGGATTTGCATTCTCAAGTGTGAATACATTATGTCCATAAAGGTGAGGAGGCATCAAAACCACTGGAGTTACCATGAAGTAATATGTTTGGAATCGCAGCTTAATTTACTCTTTGCAGTATTACCACAAGATTACTTTTACAGTCATACAAAATATTTGCACCTATGCAAAAGCCATATAAAAAAATCCACATGTGCAGCACTGCTTCTTTTGCCACTGAATTAAATCATGCACTGTTCTTATTTTTCCCTCCTGAGTAGTTTGCTTCATAAAAATATACACAGCAGCAAAACATTGTCTGTAAAATAAGTTTCTGTCATGTTTTCCTACAGCTCAATGATGAGTTTTCCTTCGTCATCACTGCTGCTGGTATCTTCTGTGTTGTCTTGAAAGCTTGGAACGGGTCTTACTCCACTGGGCAAGCAGTCTGAAGACTGGTAGCCGTGAAAGGACCCGATCATGAAAACGGACTGGTATTTGCTGGTAATGTCAGGCCTCTCGGAGTTAGAGCTCTGACTGGTGAAGTCGTTCAGTGAGTCCATGGCGTCCTGCTTCTTTTCAGGTTCCAGAAACGAAAATGGCTGAGACGGAGATTCGGTTATCTGGTTGTGTGGCAGCATTTGGATGTCCCCGGCCATCTCACCGGTACCGCTGCACTCTCTGGGAACTTGGCTGAAGTACGTAGAGGACAATGTTCTAAAATCTGGTAAGACGCAAGAGTTGTTTTTACTCTCGACAGTGAAAACATCACAGCTATAGTTACCGGTGGCGGTACAGCCTTGCTGAGCTGAAAAACCAATGGCGCTTTTTGTTTGATCTTGACTTGAGAACGTCTGCAGGCTGGGCTCAGCACATAAAAAGACACTCTGTGTTTCTGATGTGAAAATGGGAATCGGAGCATCCTGGCTCAGATTTGATTCATACGAGACCTGCACTTGCTGGTCGTAGAGGACGATGCCTCTGTCCCAGGTCTTCTGTGGCGAACAGAGATGGTTGACTTCCAGTGGTGGAGAGTTGAAAAAGCTGGAATGAATGCTGCTGGCAGGAGTGTCAGAGTTATGTGAGGTGTTTGGGGCTTGACGAAGGTTGGGTTGAGGGCACTCGGACATACAGGAGTTCTTCTGAGAAAGAGACTCTAAATGCTGTCCTGACAGACAGGAGATTTTAGAGGTATCCACATGAAGGTCTGTTTCTTCGCCCTGTAATAGAAGAATAGAAAGGAATTAGCCTCTAGCAAGAGCACCGTGGGGTGCCCAGGCAGCTACCTCCTTTACTTTATGGCGCATCTCAAAAATACCAATGAACGCGTTTTTTCTTTTCACAAACATATCTGTGAAAATAAGTTTGCTCTTTGTGTGGTTGCTCCATTGTTACCCCACTTCTGAGAATGTGTCTTTTGAGATGTTCATAAAGAAAAGCGAAAAGGTCTCTCCGTAAAATCTCCGGTCACGGCACCACTTCCCTTCAACAACCAGAACATTTCACCAAACCCTGCAGTCACCAATTCCTTGAGCATTTGTACTCAGTTTCGTAAACACTACAGATTGCAGGAACCTACTGAAGCTCCTTTTTAAAAAAAAAAAAAAAATCTTATGTTCCCTCACTCCGTTCCTTTCCAACCGAGAAAAGTCTTCTACCACTTGCCCCTTTTCATGCTTCCTTTAAACCAGACTGCTTGTCATATCCACCAACCTTACTTTGCTAATCCTCTTCCAGGGTCACTGCTTGACTTCTTGCTCACTCAGGACTCTGATCAGAGATACTTTTTTGTTTCATCGACTTCCCTGATATAGCTCCAATTGTTTGTCTTCAACAGACCTTGAAGAGCAAATAGATCCCAGACAGTCAGTGGGAGCTAATTCTTAAATTGGTTCAAATTTCCTCCATATATACAAGACTCAATTTTATCCCAATCAAGGTTCTTTCCACGGTATACCACTCCAGTGCTTTGCTGATGATGGTGTATCATTGACATGTCTGGAGCCAAATATTTGACACTCTGGCAACGGTGGTGAAAGGTGACCTTATTCCTCATCCTCGTTTCATTTTATTCAAACCTCCAAATATGCATCAACAGCAAACTGATGCATATTTCGCTTCACAGCCCTCTTAGAGACAGGCACATCAGCCTATTCAAATGGAAAAATGCTCAACCTCTTCCAAACCTTCGCTGGCTCAAGGAGGTCTTGACACACGTGAAACTTCAACATATTCCATACTCTCTATCAGGTTCTGGCCCGGCATGTACAACAAGACCTGGTGACCTTTTCTGGAATATTTAGACAAAACAACCATCTATCCAAAGTGATCACAGGTCAGTCGTCCGTTCTTCTTTTTCTTTCTTTCTTTCTTTCTTTCTTTCTTTCTTTCTTTCTTTCTTTCCTTCTTTCTGTATGTGAACCAAATAATATAAAGAAGATTCATAAAAGAGAATTCAAATAAATTGCTTTTCTTCCAACGTGTATTTTTTTTTAAACTTGAAGTTTATAAAGCAATCTCAAGAATTTTGATATTCTGGTTTAGTTGCCAGTTGCCTCCCCGTATTATTGATATAAGGAATTACTGGATGCCTTCAGGTGGCATAAATCAACTTGCCCCTGTGTGTGGTTCTGCGACTAAACCGTTTACCGAAGAGTCGTCTTGTGTAATTCATTTGACTACTTTCTACACTGTTTTGACACATGGGCAGGATCATGTGTCTATTGTGCTGCAACCCTGTCATGAGGAGACGTCTGCTCCCACACCGTCCTCAGATAGCAGCATTCTAAATATGTGAATGATTTGTGGACGACTTGAGCTGAAGCTCTAATTAAAACAATAAAATCCACAGGAAGAATTCCAAACTGGAATAAGTCATTTTGTAAACTTTTTTCTTTCTTTTTTTTTCTTCAAATTTTGTATTTTAAATGATGCAGTGGAACCAGAGGAAGGGAAGAAAAAAAACATCCATACACTTTTTGAATACATAACCATTTAATACCGGATTGAAGCCGCCCCCACCTGCTTCAAATCAGACAAAAATTGGTGTCAAAAGTTTGTGCAGCAAAAATTTTCATTTGCGCCACTGTCACTATAAATATATTAAGGAATGTTTCCAGAGGTCATGAAAGGTCAACCAGCTTCCCCTCCATCCCCACCTTCTACAAATCAGATAAAATTGGTGTCAATCAACTCGACTACGTTTGTGCAGCAAACAAAATTTTTGTTTTGTGCTGCCTTGGCTTTGAAGATGTTGATGAAAATTGAAAGGTCACTTTGATTAAGTAAAAGTGGGGGAGCTGGTTGACCTTTTGACCTTTAAACTCTAAGAAATTGGTAGATTTCGAACACAAACTTTGTCTAGATTTCTTCTAAGAGTGTGTGTTTATGTTTGATTCAGGCACCAAAATAATAATAAGAATAATAGTAAAGTAGGACATAGAGTTTATATTCAACACATAAGCAGTGATTTGCCTTCTCACCTTACGCCTGCTCGTGTCTGCTACAGCCACATGTCTGCTGTAAGACTCTGGTCCTTTGTCTGATTTTGTCAGCCCGTCGTTTCCCTGCTCTCCCAAGCGTTGGTGTTTCCTCTCTGGCTCCCCCTGGTCCTGCTTTGGTCTCCAGTCCGTGCTGTCTGGCTGCACAGGTGTCTCGCCGCGCTCCTGTGAGTCCAAATCCGTCTGTGCTCCGTCCGCCGTGATTCCTCAGGCAACAAAAACAGACACAAAGAAGTTGCTTCTTTTTTTTTTTTTTTTTTTAAGGTTTAAGTTTTACTGATTGAAGGCTTCAGGTAGGGATCAGGATTCACAACTCTATGAAAAATAAATCAGCTTGTTCGGTCATAGTTGCTCGCTGCGACCCTACCACAAACTTTCCGGATCAAAATGCAGGAGCCAGGTTTAATCGTAAGCATACTAGACGCGTTCTTCGAAGGAAAAACGCGTCTAGTATGCTTAGACGCGTTTGACCCAACCATTTGCGATATAAATGCAATATGTTCCATATGCAGACCAGAAGGAACATTTATTTGAAGAGCCCAACTATATCTAGAATGGGCATTAGAAAGAGTCAAACTCATTTTCATTTTAGGCCACATCTAGATCATGAATGTCCCTATGGGGCCAGTTGTGGCAGAATATACAGGTAAAAACTACCTATTAATAAATTGCCAAGCTGCAGTTTGTAATTCTTGATAAATAAAATTGAACATCTTTAAATTTTATGTCATTTGGCCTCGTGTAAATAAAAGCTAACATAATTTGACTAATAAAACAATATTTATGCACACAACAGTTATCTCGAACTTGTTTTTATGTGGCCTTGTGAGCCCCGAAAGTAGTTATGGTGGACTGGTCTTGGTCCTCGAGTTTGACACGTGGTCCTCAGTAGAGTAATAGTCTTACTGGAACTGGAAGACATGTCAAATATTCAAAATAAATAATAATAATGAAAAAGAACAACAGAAACTACAAATAAAATGAATTATGAAGTCTCTGTAAACAAAATTGTCCTTCAGAAAAATGGTCTCGTTGAGACCAAATCACCAAACTGAAGACTTTTGTCATCCAGCTTTTGGGAGAAAAAGAGAAAGAAAAATGACAAATTATGCAAAAAAAATTACCGTACTTGTTTTAATTTACCATGCGATTAATCGATTTATAGACTTATTGTTTACTGCGACAGGCCTATCTGCAAGGTCGTCCACCCTTGACATTTTTTTGTAACGTCCTGCCTACAAGAGAGATGTGGAAACTTCAGCAATTCCTGGGGCTTGGGAAGACAAAAACAAACTCCTGTGTTCTGTGATGAAATATAAGGAGCAGAGTGTTAGCCCTGGGGATCCCGGCAGCAGCCCACCGTCTTTTAATTACAGGGAAATAGCAAGCAAAAGCTGCTTTTGATTGTCAGGAATTCTGAATGCAGACGGAAACAAACAAAAACCGACTTGATTTTTCTAGTTCCTAGGACTCAGAAACCAGAAAGAGTCTTTAGATTGTGCTGCCACCTTGTGTTTGAATGGGTCTTCTACCTACATTTCTTTCAGGAACTGAAATCGTCAGTGTGGTAATATCCAGTAATCCTGTGCTGTTTGCGTACTGCTGAGCACCAAGCTTTACAGATATTAAATAAAACAAAGGCAGAAAATTCATCAGACTCAGTCAGATCCACCATGATGGACGAGAACAATCACTGACTGTCTTCCCTTCGACCCGACCCTGATTAGTTTGCTCATCAAATAAGTTTCTTTACTCATTTTTACTAAACAGATGCACCATGTGAGCAAAATCTAGATGAAAGTCATCATTTTAACACTGGTGAAGCATTCGAAACCTTTACCTGATACACACCCGTGTCTCCTATTAAATGTATTTATTTATTTGTTTTTACTGTAACCAATATTTCAGGTAACTTAAGCCTTTATTAATTTCTGATCCCATATATTCAACAGAAAAAGTAGGTTTCTTTTCAAACGTTCTGCGCCTTTAATCCAAATTCAGATCATTTGGAGAGGAAGGCTGCATTCACACTGACCAAAACCCGATTTTTAATTTTTTTTATTTAATGCGACATGACAATTTGAATAACACAGATCTTATTTATTTATTTATTTATTTATTTATTTATTTATCGGATTCGACCCAGACTACCTGTCCTGAATATTCGACACCTATGATATTTTCAAATGAGACCTGACCTACTGCGGCCAGGTCGCATTCCTCCGACCTGAACCTCATTGAGGCAGGACAGATGTCACGTGACTATTCTGCTTCCTGATACGCAAGTCGGAAGAAAAACAACTAAGATGCCGGATGAGGATTAAGTTGCTAATGTGCTGGCTCCCGTGTTGCAACTTTAAAATCATAAGATGTGATCCGCCACTAGTATATGCGTCTACATCCGCAAACACTTCTTCTTCTTCTTTTTTTTATGTCTCTTCATGTCTTTCATGTGCAGTAACACGCTCTCTGTGTGTGAGACGCTATTGCACCCTCTACTGCGCATGCGGGACACTTTTGCAGTTCACACAGGAGATCACATACAAGTCGCATATGTCGGAAGTGTGAACGACCATGCAAAAAAAAAACCCCAAAAAAGTAAAATTTCATAAGAAGTCGGATTTGGGTCACTTCAGGCCGCAGTGTGAACGTGGGCTAATTATCTTCAAACTGTGTGTATGTAATGGCAAGTGCTGGATACATATGTACTTACAGTAAGTTGTTTGCTCTGCTGTAGTTATCAATGCACTTGAATATAAAAAATATTTCAATAGCATATTCCTGCATTATGTAAGACATAACAGTCAGATGCGTAACATAATTAAGCTGTAATACATACCTGTGGTGGAGCTCTGGAAGCTTGTAACGTCTCCGGGTCTTTTCATGTCAACAGAAGCAGGCTGTAAGTTAAACTGACCCGGCGATTTCTCTGAATGTTCTCTTCTTATTACAGTCTGTGTTTCCTGAGGACAATATTCAATCGAAGAACAGGAATTGTCAGAAAGTTCCTCTCTGCTCAGAGGAAAGTTTGCATGTTTGAGTGAACTCTGACTCGTGGCTTTTGTAGGCTCCATTTGATGGCTGTGAAAGACAAATGCTTGTGGGTTGACCTGTCTGACCACGTTGGGGTTACTGTTGGAAAGTTGAGAGACTGATGCATCAATGCCTGCGTCGCTGTTGGCTTGTTTGAGGAACTCTCCACTCTCTGTCCTACTGATTTTGCACACCAAAGCTCCACCCTGACTGTTCAATACATTTGTGTTACACGAGGCTCCTGGATGTTTCACTTTCTGTTGGCTTTTGTCCAGATGTTCGATTTTTATGCTGTTCTGATTTGCTGGACTGGTGGAAAATGATCTCTCACAGATTTTCTGTTGACCTGTAAGCATTTGTGAGCCCATTCCAATTTGGTTGACCCTCTTGGTGGATAAAAATGTCTCCTCGGCACAAGTGTTTGGAAAGAGAACTTGTTTAGCCTCTGAAGTGTGGCTTTCTCCTGAGTTTTCCCCTTTGACTGAAGCAGAGGTTGCCATAATACTGCCGACAGAATTTCGGGTCTGTGTGACTGTGATTAAATGGCCACTATTGTGCAAGTGCTGGGATGGTGGTTGAGGAGGGAAAAATTTGGTCGAGGATGCAGTTCTGCAGGCATCACTGTGTTCAGTTTTTTCTTTCACCGGCTGCACAGACTGTGGGGGTGATGCTCTTTCAGAGTTAAGTCTAGATAAACGCTCCTGTCTGACACCCTCCTTTAGATTTTTTGGTTGTTCTTCTACTCCTGTGACATTGCTAATTTCCATTGAGTCAAAAGTTTGAGCCTTACTTAGGGCACCTTCTGGGGTAATGACTTCAATTTCACGTAACTGTGACAGACTTGGGCCAGACTGACGTTCAATTTGGGGTGCAATAAGAGCCATCTGCTCATCTGATATGATTTGAAGACAGATCTGGAGGTCTGCCGTGTGAACATGAAAAACATTTTGAGCTTGCTGGTCCAATGGCACAATGCGACAGCGAACAACTGAGGCATTAGAGTCAACATTTGCTTTGTTTGTGGGGTTTGCCAGGATTGATGTTGTTGACAATTGCCTGTCTCCCAGAGGGTTAGAGCTGTGGTTAGACAGATGATGCGAAAGACCTGTGATGGTGGCAGCAGATGTCTGATTATTTCCTGTGGGCAAAGACATGCTAGGAGCTGCAGTTGCAAGAGGTCTGGGTAAATGTTTATGCATAGAATTGGTTGCAGTCTTCGAACAATGCAACAAAGCGCTGCATAATCCACTCGAATAATCTTGAAAGCAGTTTGTGGTTATTGTGGCTGCTGCAAACTGCCTTTGCATGAGAGATACATTAGAAGACAAACTATGGGTGTGTTGTGAAGTTTTAACCTGACATGTACTTGCAGCTGTGCGAGCCAAGGCAAGGTGGTCTTGTGTTTGCATGGATGGTAAAGTGTTTTTAGATATGTTTTCATAAGTCGTCACTAAGGTTTGGTCGCTGGGAATGGGACTACGGTCATCTGTTCCCTTTGGTTTACTTTGGACTTGTGGTAAGGACACAGAACCAGGTTCGTGGGCATTGGGTAACTTCAACTGATACTTGGGAAGGAAGCTGCTCTTTGCAGCAACAGAGACTGAAGTAGCTGCCGAAGTGCTAATCTGGGAAACATTTGCATTGAGTAAGCATGGCAAAAAGAGGGTTCCTTTGACCCCAGGAGAATTTGGGATTTCTTTAGCCTGGACATAAGTAAGATCTGTTCCCTGCGTAGCTGTGCTCACAGTGACAGACACAGGGTGCTGAGTCAGTGTGTTTGGCACAATCTCCATCTCCAGAGGGGGAATTATTGTTTCACCAGTTTTCTGCTTTTTCCTGTCAGATGGAATGTGGGCTTCACGGAGCTCTGTCGTGGAGTCAGAATGTTTTGGAACATCCCCCAATCTCTCCGCCTCTGTTCGATTAAAACACTCTGTTTTGTGGACAGGCACGGATCTGGTGGCAGATAAAGGCAATACTGACAGAGACAAATGTCTCGTAAGTGGAGCCTTAGCGGAACTATTTGTTGAATGAAGGTGACATCTTTCTACATTTAGATCCACAGAAGAGACAAGGGAGAGATTGGCAGAGAGATGGCCTGCTGTTGCATTGCTGGTTGAGAAGTTTACCGCTGAGCCCGATCTTGTTACTGTTTCTTTTTGAACAATGGAGACCCTTTTCTGTACACCCTGAGCTGCCTCATGAACCAGGTTTGTCAAACATTTCCTGCCTTTGAGAGCAGTGGAATCACCGCTTTTATCAGGATCATAGAGCTTTTTAAATGTTCCACCCCCATACATGTACCACTTGTTGTAAGCAAACTTCTGTGTTTTTTTCCTCCGGAACTTTCTGCTGCTTGGCTCTCCAGTAATGTCACTGGCATCTCCGTCGCAGCTGAGACTGCCGGTGCACGCCTCCTCCACAGATGAAGTTGCGAGGAGGCTGTCTGTTGTGTGGTTGCAGTCTACGGCCGTCTGCCGAACTAGTGGGCGGTGAGAAGACGAGTGCTGGTTCACAGGCTTCTTCAGTAAACCTGTTGGGTTGATCTGGCCAGAGCTTCCCCTGCGGATGTCTGTTGCATAATCACTTTGACCGGAGGAGGCTGGGCTGCTTCTCTCAGGCTGCAGAAGGGTAACACTGAAAGGGAGTGAACTGCTGCGCGTTAAGGGGGCATGCTCTGTGGTAGAGGAGCACTGAGTGGGTACAGAGTTGAATAAACCAGACTTGGTGTGTCTCTGCATCCCAGTATTCTGGGCTGGGTTAATCTTCATGTCAAAGTGGAAGGAGTCCTTGTAGGTGTACGGCATGGGAAGGTCAATGCTGCCCTGCTTTGACAAAACTGTTTTTCTTGGCCTCACATTTTCAAGGTGCTTGTCCTCCACAACAGCCGAGTTGTCTGAAATCAGCTTGGATATCCGTTCCTCTAGCCTCTTATGCACCTGCTCCCTTGCTGCGTCTGTTTCGTCTCGTCCACCATGGCCTTGTTCTGAACATAAATGTGTGTTCGGGGTTTCTTCAAGATGCTCCCTGCTAGGTTTAGAGAGGGAATCCACACAGTGTTCATGTAAGACACTGCTGGGACTTGGGTAGTGGTCGCTGCTCTCGCTGAAGCCAGAGTCTGTACTCTCATGACTCTGTGACTTTCCTCTGGACACAGACCTCTCCCACTGTTTGGAGAACAGGGTGGCTTCCTGTCTCTGAAGCTGGAGATGCCGACTGATGGTCAAAGACTCGTTTGTATTTTCTGTCTTCTGTTTGTCCCCCGCAACTGTCAGTTTGTCACTCCCATTTGTTTCTGCCCTGGGAACCGTTGGGCTTGTCTCTCTCTGTTCGGAACTTTGAGTCTGAACAGCAGGAGTCGGACTCTCAGCAGCACTTAGCGCAGCATGCTTCTCCTCGCTGCCCAAGTCTTCGCATTGCTCGTCGAGAGACAGACTGGAGGAACACGTCTCTCTGGAGCTGGACATGCTGTCCAGGCTGCCCAGGTTGCTCTGCTCTGATTCGGATGATTGTCGCGCATGTGCCTGAGTCCTTCTGTGTTTGTAGAGGTTGCTCTGAGTCTTGAAAGACACTCCACAGGTGGTGCAGGGATAAGGTCGCTCCCCGGTGTGGCAGCGGAGGTGCTTCTCCAGGACACTGGGCTTCATGCAGTCGCGTCTGCAGTGAGGACACACATGTTTGCCCGCAGACTTGGGTTTGGCTGCAGGAGTTGGAGCTGGAGCTGGAGCAACAGCAGCAGCAGCAGTAGCTGCCCTCAGTCCCAGTTGAGGTTGCAGCCCACCGGTGAGATGCAGAGTCAGGAAGGGAAGCGTCTCCTTAGAGTAGAGAGGTGGCATGGCCAGATGGAGTGCGTTTGTCTCTCGGACGTCTGCAGGAGGTTGAGGGTAAGGCTGCATCGGCACGGCAGGAACCGTCTGGATGTAAACAGCCGTTAGAGGTGCCTGGACGTCCATCCTTTTCTCTGCCTGTGCTCTGCCTGTGCTCTGACTGAGCCGGTGAACACTCGACAGTGTCGGCTTTCCGGTCTCCATGGCAACGCTGCAGCTGTCGCGATGTACCAGCGTCGGGTCTCTAATTACCTGAAAGATAAGGATATTTGTTTTTAGTCTTTTTTTTTTTTTTGCCTTTGGTCAAAAGGGCTGGTGAATTTATTCAAGCAGACTGCTGTAAGTCTCAAAGTGAAGAAAGCAGCAGTACAAATGTGATAAAGCAGCTAATGAAGACAGATATGCAGAATCCTTCGGGGCAGATGGCAAAGCCAGTCTTCATTTCACATTATGATAAAATCTAGGAATAAATGTTTGCCACACATGTCCAGCCATCCTGCAGCACCCCAAGCAAAAGTACATCCATTTGCTCATTACATCACTCTGGTGATGAGTAATAGTAACCATAATTGCAGAGGGGAGCGCAGGCATGTGGGTCTCTAAGTGCAGATGGGAAGGAATCCAATGAGAGACAAGTTGAGAAGAGGGAGGCAAACATGAAGTAAACATATTGAAGGTGGGGTTGTGGAACAATGCAAGACTCTCTCGGACATTAAGAAACCTTAATCCACCCAATCGAAACATTAGCTGCTAACATTGGCTGCCTGCTCCAGTCTGCAGACCGGTTGATGCGTTTCTGATTTTATCAAAGCGTACACGTCTCCCACATGGGAAGCATCAAAGGGCATATTAGGAGGAGTGAATGACATTTCTTTTTGTTCCGGTGTGGCGGGTTTAAAACCCACAGAGGTACAGCTGGCATGGAGCTCGGTCTTTTGTTGGCTGTGAAGCACAAGCACGCCCACACTGCATGAAGACTCGTGTGGTGTTGTGTACAGAGGGAAGTTTGCTTCTGATCACATTGAACAAAAAGCCTTGTGTGCATAGACTTCTCTTTCTGTCATTAGTCACAGTACGCAGATGCGGAGCCGAATGTGCTTTCACTTCCTCATCACCATGTAAATCACCTCGTATTGTTTAAAAGGCTGTAACCGAACACAAAGCGAAGCATTGCAAAGATTTTTTTTTAGTTTTCTTTTGTTTTGTTTTGCTTCTATCTCTACTGTGACTTTGAATCTTGGTTTTCTTTTGTGGAATTATTTTACAATCAGCTCACACTCCCCTTCGCTCTGCCAGTTCAGTCAAACATTAGTCAGTATTTGTCAAATGAAAGTAAAAATATGGACTTTTCTAATCCGCTAAAACGAATAAAATTAGAAAGGAAATAAAGAAAGAATGGAAGAAAGCCCATCCATGCAAACAAACAACAGTATATGGTAGTACCTGACAGTGAGTGATAACTCAGAAGAGTAGAGAGAAAACAAAAAGAAGATGCAGGAAACATTTAGGTAGAGTTCACTCACCACCCTGACTGGTGACAGAGCCCTCTACACAGCCTCATCCTGACTGCTTAACGCTCCTCTCCAATCTCATCTTCTCTCAGCTCTGTGACAAGAACCGTTTCTTGTGATGAGGAAGCGGAAGACATGCAAATGAGAGCGAGAGAGAGAGAGAGGGAGACGGAGAAGATGCAAGCTGGTACGGCAGAAAGGAGAGTGCTGGGTGGGTGTGCTGGCTGTCAAACAAAGACTTCCGGAGGACAAGTTGAAGTCAGAGATTGCACTGAGAGATCAGCTGGACCTGACCGACGGCGAGGCTCATCAAAACAAACGTGTTTGCAGTGAAATGACAGCCGGAGCTGCTGGCGGAGGAAGTGCTGCAACAAAAGCAAACTTACCCTTTTCGGCGGCTGACTTTTACCATCAGCAGTGTGAGGCGGTACCTGACTCCTCTCTGCCTCGCATGCTCGCTCTCCCACCCACCGACTTCCACCCACGCACAGAATCTCACACACCGACACAGACAGAGGAGCGAAAGTGCATCTCGTGTTGATGTGACTGCACATGTGCATCCTCTCATCCTTTCTGACAGAGAACAAATGGATGCGTTAAAATGATCTCCCTCCAACCACAATCCCTCTTATGTTTTTTTGTTGTTGTTATTATTATTGTTTGTTTTGTAGGGGGTTTAGCGGTTAACTTTGCACATGCTCAAAGAGCAGGCTTTTGTTTAAATGAATTTGTTATTTACGCTGGCATTCTTAATCATTAATCTGCTGCTGGTGTAGAGAGTAAGGATGATTGTGGAGCAAGCTTACTGTATTGATTATTTGTAAACAGATTATGAAATATGCGTGTTGTGTTTTCTTTTTAAGCAGCTTTACTTCAGCCTTTTATGAAACTAATCTGATCTATGAAAGAGCCAAATGAAAACAGCCTAGTTTAGTTCAAATCCGAACTGCCAATTCAATCCAGATTCACAGTGTAAACGCGGAGAGGCAAAAAACTCTGAAGACTGGAAGACTTGGAGCTGAAACCGGTCCATTCTTGACCAGGTTTGTTCAGTGATTTACACTCGGGTTGTTTCATTCTGCAATGTTTTTTTGTTAAATGATGTTTAAGAAAGCGAAGCAATAAATGCAACGACACGCATCTTATGTTCGCCAAGAGCATTGCGACAAGAAGGGATGGACTGCTTTAGGCGGAGAATAAATTGATGTGATTTTCATCGCGCCACCATAAAAGCCTATTCAAGGTACAGAATGTAACTTTTATATATATATATATATAAATACAATATATATTGTATTTATTAAAACTAATACAAAAGACATTATATCTTATGTCTTGAAATTCTAATTTCAAGACATAAGATATAACAATCCTTATCTCTAAATCGTGTATACTTACTTTCATTTTATTTCAATTAAAATATATTTAATCTTAGAATTTCTACAGCTTAAAGTGTTTTTTTTTTTTTTGACAGACTTTATTTTTGGCAGGTTTTTGTTTTTTTTTACGTATTTGTTGAAACTGTCACCATGTTATGACGGCATGCTACGAGACAGATAATCCGATAAGTGCACCGCTCCCGAGTTGACCCAACCAAAATCAACTAATCAGAGCCAGCAGAAATGTCTTAGCGCTGTCAATGTCTTAGCGCTAAATGCCTCCAATTCTGGAGGCATTTAGCGGCCTCCAGAATTGGGGCCGCTAAATGTGCCCCAATTCTGGATAAGCAGAGAGAACGGACGGACTGATTAACACCCAGACAGCATCAATTCTAAAGGTCACTGACCTCCATGGGAGGAAGGATCATGTGGGAAGTTCCTTCAATCAAGTAACTTCAACCTGGCAGTTTTTAACAAATGTTGTTTTTGAGAGTTTCGAACCCTTCATGACTTTTGTCAATCAAAGTACAAATGTTTTTGATTTGATTGACAGGACCTTGGTCAATCAAAGGTCTAGCCTTTGTAGTGGACGTGTTGCAACATGTTGAGTAGATTTGTAGAATACAAGGAAAATTATTGTTTTTGGATTGTAGCATCGGGAAAGAAATCACCACACTTCACTTTTTACACATTTTGTTATGATACAGCCTTAATTTATATTGTATTAAATTTTCCTCAAAATTCTGCACTGCAAAGGATTTATTCATAATACTTGTATTCAAAATAGAAAACCAAGCAATCCCATTTATGTAAGTATTCACAGCCTTTGACATGAAACTGCATGTTGAGCTGTCTCCACTGATCATCCATGACCCCAACCCAGCTAAAATGTAGTCCACCTGTGGTAAATTCAGTATGAGTAGACTTGATTTGGATAGGCAGGTACCTGTCTATATAAGATCCCACAGCTGACATTGTAGGTCAGAGGTCAAACATCAAGCCTTGAGGCACAAGACTGTCCCGACTGTTACGGCTGCTTTGAATGTCCCAATTTCTCAGTGGCCTCCATCATTGTTAAACAGAAGAAGTTTAGAACCTGCAGGACTCTGCTGGCTGGGTAATCGGTCACTCTGGACTCTCAGACCAGGCCTCTTTACCCCTTTAAGATCTTTGGACAAAGAGGTTCCTCTTCTGTCGGGAACGCGACAAGTGAACTGCTGCTTCTTCACATGTGTACTTTGCAAAATTAGTTAAGAATATCGACTGAAAGCACTGCAACAGACTTCACTTGGTCTCCAAGGCAACTGCAGGCTGGTCCACGCAGAGCATGCTTTCTGTTGACATGGCAACAGGATACCTCCTACCATGTTTTCTGCCATCCTCACCGAGCCCAGCAGGGAGGGGGCATGGCTCCAGGCACGTGTTCCTCAGATGTTACAGTCGTGGCATTGGATCTTTCTCGCAGGAATGCTTTACGGAGACAGATATGAAAACAGTCACTTGGGGTCTCGCGTTGCTGACTTGTTGTTTTCTGGCCATGTTGCTTAAGTTGCTAGGATACAAGGCTTTACAAGCCAGCCTTTAGGATAGAATAGAATAGAATGAAATTGAATGGAATAGAATTTAGCTTTTAATTTGCTTCTTTTTTTACTTTACCACTTGAGCAGCAACTAGAAACGAACAACATATGTTTCTTTCTCATGCCATTGGCTTGTAGTTACGAAAGTTCTGCCGTATTTGGGAAATTGGATTGATGAACTTAATATCACCATCCAGGTTTATTCACCTGGAAGCTTCTCTCCATTTTTTTTTTTATATGCAGATGACTTACAAGCTTGAGGACTGTGAAGATGATCAACAACATGTCAGGACATGATCAGTTTTAACTCAAAGTCCTGAATGTAAAAGAAGGAAGACATGGGAAATATCTGTAACTCCTCGGATTGCACAACTTACATAATCGTGACTGATGCATTATTGGTTATGCTTTGTGTTTCGGACAGGCTGTGACTGATTTATTTATCCACACGCGACCTAAGGTATCTCTGGTTATGGCAAGTCATTTGTGTATTTATTATTCAATGTACTATTTGAGCCGTAATGTGTGCAGGCGAGGCAGTTTTATTTGTATGGCACATTTCCACAACAAAGAAATTCAAAGTGCTTTACATAATTAGAGTGACAAAACAAGCAAGCAAATATTACACTGCAGCAGCAAATTCAAGGAAAGCAACTACAGCAGACTGCAGTTCATGATGCTCCAGTGGTTATTAGTCACAGGCAGCTCTAAGCAAACTGTTTTTTAGACTTGACTTAATGAGACTCAGTGTTTCAGGAGTTTTGCAGTTATCTGGACGTTTTTATTGCACAATGTATAATGACTGGCTAAGGTAGATCCTTTCCACACAGTCTGCCATCGCAAACGCAACATGCTTCACTATTCATAAGAAAGGTTTGGTAAGAAATAATTAATTTGGAAATAATTAAATTACAGTGCTGAATGTTATACAATTTGTTTAATAATTCTGTCTTGACTTCCTCTTGGAATATCGAAGGCTTTAAAGTCCCAATCAAAGGAATGAAAATTCAATAGTTTTTAATGAAAGAAAGAAAGACAGAAAGAGTTGCTATTGGATTGCTCAAGGAGACTCAAAGAATTCTGAGAATTATTTTTGTTTTAACTTGGTTTTTATTTATTTTTAACAACAGTGACACTTTCCCCCAGTTACATTCTTCTGTCTCCCACTGATATGTACCTTCTGCCTTATAAGTTGACAAAAGGAAATGAGACAGCAGTAATACTTCATCGTTATAACAATGAATACAAATACAACAAAGACAGAGTGATAACAAAGGAGAGATAAAAAGCAAACTAAACTGAAATAAAAAACACACAGTAGACCCTTTTTTCAGACATGAAAGAGATCAAGTCAAAGTAAGAGTAATGTGGTTACGGGCAGAAACAGATAAATCAGAAAAATGAATCTACTGCCTACAAATATGTGTATTGCTCTCTACCTCCACACAAACAAAGTTCAGTTGAATGTGTTTGGCTCATTTGTCTACACTGGGCCAGACATGTATATACAAGCATGAACAGAAGCACACACCTAAAGAGATTACAGATTAAAAAAACAAAAAAGTGTATAACACTCCCACGCCAAATGAAGGATTGTGGCTTTACTGATGAACAGTGACGTTTATCAGAAGTAAACCCAGAGTTTCAAAGTAAAACCAGAGTTTCATAATAGCTGTATGCACAAACACACACACAAAAAGGACAGTTTAAGCTACAAAAACACACTCTTACAACCAGAATGTTTCAACTAAAAATAATGTTCACCACTAAAAATATCAACTCTAATTCAAAACTATACCTAGTGTTTATATACAATAAAACAAATTCACAATTTCAATCGATCAAAATTAGAACCATCCTTACTTTCGAAACACCTTGTGCCTCCATCAAGGGGGCCACTAATAACAAGACACATTTTAACACGTTGCAACTTGTCTTCTGTTCCTTTCTGTCCTTACGCCGCCGTTCTACAACATGTATAGAGCGGAAGTTGTCTCATCAAAATAAAAACATTAAATCAAAACCGGGAAGTCAACCATATGTTATACAAAATAAAACAACATAAAGGAAAAACAGCGCTAAAGATGTGACACAACAAATAAAGAGCTTAATTTGGATTTATTTACAAACTGTTTGCCAGCTGCATCAGCTGTTCGGAAGGCGACACGGCTGGCTGGCTGGACGGACGGACATTGTCTGTAATCTTCTCTATTATTAAATTAAGTAAACCTGTGTTTTATAGGAGTTCTCTCTGGTGTCTCTGCAAACATAATACTACATAGGTTAGCCTGCTATAAACAGATAGGTCTATTAATAGGTAGGCAGGTCCATAGATAGAGCTATCGGTAACACTTTATTTGATGGGCTGTGCATAAGACTGACATGACATGTCATAAACATGACATAACATCTGTCATGAACATGAAGGTGTGTTTATGAATGTTTACGACTGTTGTCACGAAGTGTCATTCAGTAAATGACACTTTTCATGCAAAGCTGCATGAAAAGTGTCACATTATTTTGAAAATAATGTCACTTTGATGCAATGCTGGCACTTTTAATGGACTTTCACTGCAACTTTTAGAGCAACTTTGCATTGAAAGTGTGACTATTATGGAGGCGCTGAGAACAAAGTAATTTTATTGTTTAAAATTAGAAACTGTACAACATATATATATACATTTTAGAATTTCATAAGTATGTTCAGGAAAGAGAGGTGTTACTTAGAGATGTAATTATATCTAATTATAAATTATATATTTATTATCAGATATTATAAATATCTAATTTGTTTATAAAAATAAATTAGATATTAGGGAATTGTTTCAGAGATCATCTGGGGATGTAGTTTTTAGCAGTATTTGTAGTTTTCTAAGAACAGGTATTATGGGGAGATTATAATAGTTAAAAGTCTGTTCCACACTCCAATCTGGAAGGTGGCGGTAAGGAAAGAAGTTGAAGAAGAAGTACAAGAAGAAGAAGAGTTTCGTGACGTAAGCACGACTCTTACGTCGGACGTAACGCACGTTTGAGTCCAGGAGCGCTGTTTTAAATTCACTTAATGTTGGGGATATTCTTCAAGTTTTAATTGTAAGAAGAACTTTTAGACATACTTTAAGCTTCTTATGTCGGTTGTTACATTGTGGTTCTAGTGAAGCCGGACGCTTCGTCAGACTGAAGGCTTATTTCAGTTAGCCGACGGTTGTTTTCCTCGGTGTTAGCAGTAGCATCCAGGCTAGCGTTAGCTGCAGAGATATACAGGAGCATCATTGACTCTTGTCTCACACAAGAGTGAAGAGTCTTGACCCGCTGTGCAGGATAAAAGTTACAATATTAACGCAGATATAGTTACTGACTTTCTCTGTTTGGTGTCAGCCATCTACGTTGCAGCAGTGGACCAAAATGTACCGTCCCAAGCCGACTCTGAAGGACCGACAGCACCTGTACAGGCTCATCATCAGCCAGCTGCTCCACGACGGCTACACCAACATCGCCAACAATCTTATCAATGAGGTGAAGCCGCAGAGCGTCGTGTCGCCTTCCGAGCAGCTGATGCAGCTGGCAAAGATCGGTAAGAGCTGAAGCCGGCCCAGCTTTCATCATAGTGAGGGAAGAACATCCCCAAAACTGTACTTTGTTAAAAGGAGAACTACTTAAACATATTTTGTACTCAAGTAAAAATAAAAAGTATCCGTCCAAGAAATTACTCGAGTAAGAGTCAAACAAGATTTGGTAAAAAGTCTACTGAAGTACTGAGTAACGGATCAGTCATTTAATATTTAAACATTACATCATCAGACAGAAAAAGATATAACGTTCAATGGAAATTTTGGTATTTTAAAGACAGAAATGACAATAATTCATATAAGTAACAAAACATTTAATAAAAAACTTATGGAAGTTTAATAAAAGCTGCAGCTGTCTGGTGAATTTTTGGTTAAAACATGTTTGTTTTTCGTTCAGTGGGTAAAGAATCCAGAAGTTTTACTCGCGTAAGAGTAGCGATACCTCATAATAAAATTACTCAAGTAAAAATACTCCAAAAAGAACTTCTTTTTTTTTTTTAACTCAAGTAAATGTAACTAGTCCCTACCCAACTCTGCCTAAGACTAACTCTACAGCCTGGATTCTTGTAACAGGGATGGAGAACGACGACAGTGCCGTCCAGTATGCCATCGGCCGCTCGGACACAGTAGCGCCTGGTGTTGGCATTGACCTGGAGTTTGACGCGGATGTCCAGACCATGTCCCCGGAGGCATCGGAGTACGAGACCTGCTATGTCACGTCCCACAAGGGTCCTTGTCGCGTGGCCACGTACAGCCGGGACGGCCAGCTGATCGCCACAGGCTCGGCTGACGCCTCCATCAAGATTCTGGACACAGAGCGCATGCTGGCGAAGAGTGCCATGCCCATCGAGGTGAGGCAGGCTGAGGGCGGGGGACGGGTTAGACTCACTGTTGCTCCACTAACACTGTGCTGCTTATAGGTGATGATGAACGAGACGGCGCAGCAGAACATGGAGAACCATCCCGTCATCCGTACGCTTTATGACCATGTGGATGAAGTCACCTGCCTGGCCTTCCATCCGAGTGAACAGATTCTAGCATCTGGCTCCAGAGACTACACCCTGAAACTGTTTGACTACTCCAAGCCCTCTGCTAAAAGAGCTTTTAAATATATACAGGTCAGAGAATGATTATCTCTGCTGCTTTTTGTTCATCTGCCTGGTGCTTTGACATAAAATATTTACATCCACTGCTGTGGATTAATAGTTCTTTAAGTATTTTACATTATGTTTTGTTACAAGGCCTGTTGCAATAACAGGCTGGACAATAAATTGTCCCTGAAGTTATCGCGATAAACGATAATATCGTTTTGTTTTCAAGAATCTAGTAGTAATGGCATAATAATAATGCAAGAACACATTCTCATAGATCAATAAAAGTTGCATTCTAATAAACATTTAACACTGAAACCGGAAGATATTTTAAATATCCAACATAAACAAAACAGAAACTACAAATAAAATGAATCATGAAGTCTCTGTAAACAAAATTGTCTTTCAAAAACAAGGAGACGGTCAAGACCAAAACACCATACTGAAGACATTTGTCATCCAGTTATTGAGAGAAAAGAGAAAAACGCTAAATCATACAAATGGAAATCATTGTGCTCGTTTCAATTTATCATGCGATTAATGGATTTATTGCGTATTGTGACAGGCTTATTTGTTGCGGCCATAAACGTCAACGCAAAAACATAACTACGAAACAATGTTGTGAGAGGAAAAATGCTACTGCAATAATTTGAAGTTCCAAAATTCTCTGGTAGCTTTCTAACTCCTAATTTACATCTCATCCTCTGTGCTCCTTGGAGGGCATTTCATAGGATTAAACAACCTTCCAGACCTCTCAGGCAAACTTCCAGGAAACTACAGATTTGCTGAAATACAGAGTTCCTTTAAATGATGGAACCTGCCTTTATGCTTTATGCCTTTGATGAAGAACCTGAATGTTATTAATTTTGGTCCATAACCCAACTTTTCCTCATGCAACACAGTTTGAGTTGCTGAAATGATTTCTGAACATGTGCTGACCCGTCTTCAATCCGCCGCCCAACAGGAAGCGGAAATGCTGCGTTCGATCTCCTTCCACCCTTCTGGGGACTTCCTGCTGGTGGGAACGCAGCACCCTACGCTGCGCCTCTACGATGTCAACACTTTCCAGTGCTTTGTTTCCTGCAACCCACTGGACCAGCACACGGACACAATCAGCGGCGTCAGCTACAACCCCACCGCCAACAGCTATGTCACCTGCAGCAAGGACGGCAGCATCAAGCTGTGGGATGGCGTCTCCAACCGCTGCGTCACCACCTTTGAGAAGGCGCACGACGGAGCAGAGGTGTGCTCTGCCATCTTCTCCAAGAACTCCAAGTACATCCTGTCCAGTGGGAAGGACTCTGTGGCCAAACTTTGGGAGATCTCCACCGGTCGGACCCTGGTCAAGTACACGGGTAAGGAACGTCCGAATGTTCAGGGAGGAATGTCACGATAATGATTCCTGCTGGACGATAAATTGTCCCAGCAGTTATTGAAAAGAATGGTAATGTTGTTGTTTGGAGACCATTTTTAAGTCGCATCATGGCATAACAATAAGGTAAAAACACATTCTGAAAGAGATCAATAAAATGTAAATTCTAATGAGCATTTAACACTGGAACTGAAAGACATTTTAAATGTCCAAAATAAATAAACAAAACAAAACCAATAAATAAAATGAATTATGAGGTCTTTGTGAACAAAATTGTCCTTCAAATAAAGCGCTAGTCGAGACCAAAGCACCAGACTGAAGACTTTTATCATCCAGTTTAACAAGTTCAGGAACAGTACTAAACTCCCAAACAGCACACACTGCAGGACTTCAAGAAGAGAGAACAGCAACAGATTGCTAGGCCAGTCACACTAAGCAATAAATCAATTAATCGCCTAATAAATTAAATCTGACACAGTAATTTCCATTTGCACAATTTATCGTTCTCCTCTTTCCACCAAGAACTGAATAACAAAAGTCTTCAGTCTGGTGCTTTGGTCTCAACTATCCCATTTTTTGAAGGACAATGTTGTATAGAGAGACCTTATAATTCATTTTATTTGTTGTTTTGTTTATTTTCAGCATTTAAATTGTCTTCCAGTTCCAGTGTTAAATGCAAATTATAAATTAAATGCAAATTATAAATTAAGGTTTATTGATCTTTCAGAATCTGTTCTTACATTATTACTATAACATTGCCAAAATGACCTCAAAACAACAATGTCTTCATTTATCACAATAACTTTTGGGACAATTTATTGTCCAGCAAAATTTGTTTTTATCAGTAACTAGTTTAGTAGTTGATTCATTTCTAACTAGAGTAAACTGGCTAAAGCCATCTGCTGAAAGAAAAACACCCTCAGAGCAGAAATGAAGCCAAAACTGTCTATAAAACAAATACGTTTTGCATTTATGATTAAAAACCTTGTCTGCAAATGTTCTACACAGAATTCTTCAAAGCATTTTTTAACTTCAGGTCTAAATTCTGTATAAGGTATAAGACTTGGGTTTGATGTTTCCTGATAACTTTTCCAGAAAACACTCATGTTATGAAATGGAGGAACTTCAAAGCATCTGTTCAAAACGCAGAATTCACTAACACGACTTCCTGAGAAACGGTGTGGCCGGAGTTGCAACTGGAGGGGACTTTTGTCTGCTCTGAGTAAGCAGGCTCTAGTTAGTCTGAATTTCTGACAGATGGAGAACTTTTACCGATAAACCTGAACGCCTTATGTTTAACTATGCAGGACCTTCACTGGTCAGGAACTCGTATTCTGTAGCACAACGCTGGCCGCTGTCAACATGGAGGGTTTTCCTTTGCTGTCATTACTGAAGGGGAAGTGTTGTGTTGTGATGCCCACCTCTGCCTGCTGGTGTCGCTGTTGCTCCAGAGCAGCCTTGACATGGCAACAGGCAGAAAAAGAAGGGAGATGTAAAACTCCCTAATTGGCAAAGTTAAAAAAAATAAAAAATTTCCAGGAGCATGTTTGCAGGTTTTTAAGCTCTAAGCTCAGCATGTTGTTGGATAATTTTGCCACAAGGTGAGCAGAAATGAGAAAAGTTCCTAATGGTTTTAGATCAGACTGAAATGCTAATATTCTTGTACAGTTCTTCATCAAGTTCAGAGAACTCTAAAGCGCTTTTCATACTGTGTTTAAAAAGAAGTTGATATTGGAAATAAATTGCAGATCTGAATCTTGGGGTTGGATTAGCTCATGTAATCCATTTGAGATGATCTGAATTCATCTGAATTGATACTTTCACTTCAGTCTTATTTACTGAAACCACTGCATACCCACACACTTTTTTTTTCTTCAGTGAACACTTCCTCTTGTCTGCCCCGGCCTGCTGAAAATTCTTCAACATGTAAAACTGAAATTCCTGTGAATTCAGGCACTATGTATTGCAGATCGAGTTTTCTTAGCTTTGCTTTTGTAAAGCTTGTAATGTAATCTCTGCATTAGGCTGCAGGTAAATATGAGGTGACCGTAATCTGACATGTTCCTTATATTTACTGTACATTCATAAGAGTCCAAATGAAGTTGTTCTAGGAACACAACCGAAACCTTTACAGGCTCTACTTTTAGCAGAAACGGGGACTCTGAATTGAAAAGTGTTTTAACTTTTTTGTTTTTACCTAATTGAACTTTATTTTAAGTAGTTTGTATTAGGTTGTATGAAATGGAATCTGAAGAACCCTTGAGACAACACATTTTGTGAACAGGTGCTTTACAGCACAGTTGAATTCAATTCAGTTTAAGTATTTGGTTAACGCGCTGAGAAACTAAAAATACAAGCTCACTCTCATACTCTCCAGGCCTCAGTTAGTGTTTAAATTTAGAAATTTAAGCGAAACCGAGAGGAAAAAGACTGACTAGACTTGAATAGATAAAATTCTGACGGGTCCGTTTGCATTCATGATTCAGTTTGATTGATTTGTGATTCAGGTAATCACACACACACATCACACAGTACAAATTTTCCTTTGATAGGGAGGACAATCTCAGAATGCTGCAAATAGTAGAAACACACTCTAGCCCTGGTGCATGAGTAAAAATATGATGACTTACATTAAGAATTTAACAAAATGCAATTACGTACACGATTAATTCACATACTTTTTATTTAGTATGACTCGACAGAAATAAAAATGCAGTCAAATAAATTCAAACCATCAAAACTTCACCTGCATCAGCATTTAGATGTAACGTGTTGGACATACAATAATGGCTTTCCATTGAGGTAGGGTAACATGCAACATTTTCCCATCTGATATGTGTCAGTCCAACAAGTTATGCTGTCCGATGTATTCGTCCAGGAGACGTTTGGACTGTTTTGTTCAGACGTCTTGATCTAAAGTCCTAAAGTTAGGCTGTGGGCAAACAAGGAAGAACAACAATAGAGTAGTGAGTCATGGGCATGCAAGAGCTGTTGAAAAAAAAAAGAAAAGGTTCAACATTTTCTGTTTCAGCATATTGAAGCGTGTAGTATTGTAATATTTATTGACTTCTATTAAATTGTCTTTAGCATCTTTATGTTTTTGAGGATTTAGACCCTTTGCTCAACTGAGATGTTTGCAAAAGTCTGCCAACATTTCCAAATCCAGCTTTGTGAATGCAATTTAATTACATTTATTTCCATATTGCCAGTTCACAGCAAATCTGTCTCAGGGTACTTAACCTGACAAATTAATCAAGTCAATTGACTGAAGTTTTCAATCAAAGGAAATGCAGCAGATTGCATTGAGATAGTTGACTTTACAGCAATACCCAGCATGCATGTAGCGACTGTAGAGACAAAAAAATAAAAGAAGAAGAAACCTCGCGCAAAAGCAGAACTTGGCTCAGTATGAATGGCCTTGACCCACTGGAGGATTCACAAAACAGACACACAAATACACACAGTAACCCAGAAGTACTTTCTATGTCAATGAATAGCCAAAGGTTGATGGCAGCTCTGTGCAAGTTTTCAGATCTAGATGATAGAGATCAAAAACTTGGTTACCTGCTGAGACTCTGGCTGTTTCTCACAGGCCAAATAAGCCACTGACATGTAGAAATGTTTTCTTTGAAAGATGTCATTTCCTCTTTGTTGGTTCTCTGACTTCATCTTTAACATCCCACCCTTAAAGATAAAGAGCTCAATTTGAGTTGTCTTCACTCGGTAAAATCCAGCCAAACTAAAACTGTTGTAAACACAACCTAGAAGCATGGAGTGTAGTGTATTCTTCCAACCCAGAAATGAAATTAGCCCAGAGGATATTTATCTAGCAACCCTGAACGGGAGCACCTGGCTTACACACTTTAGATCAACATTAGATCCTTTTTCTTCTTATGCTCTTTCCTTTGATTTTTATTTAGTTTGTTTTTTCCTTTTAATTCCTGTAAAGCACTTTGTTTTGCCTTGTTGGTCAAAATGTGCTATTTAAATAAAATTACCTTTACCTTTAGGTAATTACGTGTTATTGGAAGACTTTTTAACAATAAGTAAACTCCAACTATAAAGTCTTTGTCAAACATTTTTTTTAAAAAAACATTGCTTAGCCTGTTGGGGACACAAGGTAAGCCTTTAGGCCCGCCAGGCTGATGATACACTGGGGGAAACTCTGCGGTGAACTGGACTTGACGGAGTTGAGGGCCCTCTAGCCTTCTGCCGTGGATTTAGCCAGAATGGCCCCTCATGGGTACGTGTGGCGTTCTGTGTTTCAGGGGCGGGGCTCAGCGGTCGTCAGATGCACCGCACGCAGGGCGTGTTCAACCACACGGAGGACTACGTGCTGCTGCCCGACGAGCGAACCATCAGCCTCTGCTGCTGGGACTCCAGGACAGCGGAGAGGAAGAACCTGCTCTCCCTGGGCCACAACAACATCGTCCGCTGCATCGTCCATTCGCCCACCAACCCGGGCTTCATGACCTGCAGCGACGACTTCAGGGCCCGCTTCTGGTACCGCCGCGCCACCACAGACTGAGCCTAGGCCGTGCCCTCTCGGTGCTCTGAGCAGCAGTCTATTTCACTTCGAGTTCATTTGAAAAACGTGGAGTGGCCTTTGTTGGAACATTTCTAGAGAAAAGCGGCAGCATTCGTATTCGCTAAACCTCAACAGAAAAACTTCTGGCCACCGCTTCCCTACAGAGCGATCCGCTGAGCGTTGGCGTTTAAACTGAAAGTATAAAGCAGGAAATATCAGCTGTGACGATGTTTTTGTTCTCCCAATGACCTGTACATTTGCTTCACTTTTCTCTTTTTAAAATGTCTTTTGCTTAAATTTGTGTCTGTAATTTAGATTTTGTTTTTATAAATAAAAACAAAAGAACCAAGAAGCTCTGCTTATCAGTTTGTTGGTTAAAAAAGTCAGTTTAGAACGCCTAACCACAGCTATGGTGGTATCCTGTAGATATTTTAAGAACACAGTTGCTGCAAAAAGTGTGCACCAAAACACACAATACACACACACACATAGAACTCGCTCTCCGGAGTGACCTGCCTGCTCTTAAAAGGATTTAGTTTCTTAAAATATGAGAAGCACTTCAGAGAATCTGCTGCACTGCTAAAACACAAAATATTACCAAGTAATTTTGGTTCCTTTTGTAGTGCAAATATTTTAGTACACTTGAAATAAGGCTAACTTACAAATAACGTTTTAGCAAGACGCAGGAGCTTGTTTTAAGTTCATTCCTAAATAATCTGCCAGTGGAAGTAGCACTTTTTCCATCAGCATTAAGGAATTATTTACTCAAAACAAGCTCCTTTATTTGCTGAAAAGTTACTTGTAAGTTAGTTTTGTCTTATTTCAAGCGGACTAAAATACTTGCTCTTCACAGTAGAGCAAAATTACTTTGTACGGTTTTGTTTTTTTTGTTTACAGTGCGATTATTATTTCCATCCCTCCAAACAGCAGACCAGTTCTCCCAGACGCTACATCCACGTTGTCCCGGCAACACTGAGAAAACCAACAAGAATGTTCAGCTGCAACCACCCGAACTCAGTATCTTCAGAAATAAGTCACACATTGCGAAGAATAAACTTACAAATAATAATAAGAATTATTTCTGGAGTTAGTTGGAAAAGTAAACTTGTAGAAATGAGCCTAGTTCTCCTTATCAAAGCAGGTTCTCTGAAGTCCAGGGTAGAAGAGTGTATGGACAGTTGCAGCATTACGTGGGGGAGGGGAGGGTTTGGGGAGTGGGAGGTTTACTGTGTGACCAATCAGAGCTGCAGCAAACGGTCCGGCTGTGTGACAGGAGCTCCGCCCCGCCGGGGCTCTGACAGCTCAGTCCGTCCGGCTGAGATGGTCCAGTGAAGACGCTCTGTGGACAAACTGCAGGTCAACCATGGTGAGTCCTGCCTGCCTGCCGGGCTTTTTCCTGTTTCCTCACCTTGAGGAGGTCTGGAGGATCTTTACCGGGTGGGATGTGTGTGTGTGTTAGGGTTTGCTGGTCTAGAACTCGTTGTGTGTTTTCTGCGAGCTGAAACCCGACAGATCCTGATCCTCACCGGCTGGGGGGTTCTGTCCAGGTTCTGTTACTGTCAGCCTGTCTCTCCCCACCCCCCTTTTTCTTTGTCTCTTAATATACGAGTGAAAACCTGCAGGCTGCCCCTCTCACATGTAGTCAGCGCGTTTCTACAAACCGTTTCAGAGACCGGATGTTGCAGACATGAAAACAGTTTTTAATATTTCTCTGAGGTCCGTCGGAAGAACCCAGGAGGATCTGGGCAACATCTGGGAGAGCAATTAAAAGTTTCCCCCAGTAAGAGAAGAAGAACAAGGGATCCGTGGTTCCTGACCCGAACGATCCGTTCCTAAATAACAATAACATAAATAATAATAACAATGTGACAGCGCTGTGATCTCACTGCAGCGCGGAAAGGAAATGCATCACTCTGATAATTCCCCTTTACCGAGGTTCTCTATTCAGCCGAACTCATCATCACCATCCTCATCATCACCCACTCTGTAAAAATAGACCGCTTTGGCTGATGAGTAACTCGACTGACCTGGTGGATCTTCCGTTCTGCGGGTTTTTTTGGAATCGGACTCGGTCTTTTTTTGTTGTTGTTTTTTTTTTTTTTCTCGGTTTCATGAGGACTATTTCAGGAAGCCTCGTGTGCTGCTGGAGCAGAAAGCGGCCCCGGCAGCATCAGGACGGCTTTCAGCTCCACGACCTTCTCTGCGTTCAGCTGATGGAGCCGCCTGCTGCTTTTCTCCACAACCAATGAGCAAAGTTGACTGGACTCTAAATCCAGTTCAGGATCCAGTTCAATAACAGTCAGGCTTGATATTGACAGCAAAACAACAACAACAAAAAAACAAAAAAACAAA
>CAEGAD010068131.1:0-16768 GCA_903067055.1 Poeciliopsis paucimaculata
GCCTTTTGAGAACGACAATTAATTCGGCCTATTTTTCATATTTCAGTTTGCGCTATAAAGTATAAAAATCTGTTCAGATTGGATGTTTAGGGAACATCCAACTGTCCAGTTTAGTGCAGTCAATTAATGAATCCATTGAAACCCACTTATATTTAGTGATATGGTTAGTTTATTATGTCCTACAAACACTTGTGGAGGTGCACTGTATTAAGTTAGTGAGTGTTTGTCTATGACTAAGTCTTGTAAGTATCGGGCAAAAATACTAGGTCTGATTTCTTGTGGCGTGAAAAATGCATCAGTGCAGCATGACATGGAGCTGATGATAGTTGTTTAGAACCAGAAAGATAGAGCACATAACACCAGTTTTAAAGTCCCTACACCGGGTCTCCATATAGCTCAAAGAATAGACTTTAAAATACTGTTAGTTTATAAGTCACTGAACGACTCAGCAGTGCAATACAGTCAAGATCTGTTGTTGTTGTATCAACCTTCCAGACCCCTTAGGTCTTCTGGTTCTGCTCTGCATCCCCAGAACCAAACGAGGAGAAGCAGCATTCAGCTTCTATGCGCCACAAATCTGGAAAAAAACACTTCCAGAAAACTGTAAAACAGCTGAAACACTGACTTCCTTTAAATTTCAACTTAAACCCCACCTGTTTAGAGTTGCCTTTGAAACATAATTATGAATTTAATGATGGCACTTGACTTAATGTCAAGTTTTGATTGTTGATTCTGTGTTGCATGACTTTGTGTTTTTGTTTGTTATGATGTAAAGCACTTTGAAATGCCTTGCTGCTGAAATGTGCTATACAAATGAAATTTGATTTGATTGGATTAAGATTTTTGGGGTTTAGGTTAAGTGAGTTTGCCGGTATCAGTGCTGTTGGTTGTTAGATAATACTTTTGCCACTTTCTTTCCTCCAATCAACTTTCCATTGCATACTACATCACTCTGCGAGCGACCGACTTCTCTATCAGTGACCTTTTGTGGCTTACTTTGCTTGTGGAAGTGAAGAATTTGCACCATAAAATGCACTTATGGGTTTTCATGATTTGCCAGCTGAAATCATCAAAATGACCTGAACTGAAATGCTTAAAATATATCACAGTGATTATAGCGAGTTTATATATAAAATCTGTTTTACTTTCTAAACCAAGTTACTGAAATTTAATGAGGTGCAGCTCTTTGAACCGCCTAACCCTAACCCTACGGAGGACTCAAGATGGAATAAATCAATCCAGCTAGTTTCTCCAAAATAAAGAAAAGGGGTCAGAAGAAGCACACATTTATGACATAGCAACAATTATTTAAGGCTAGGTTTGGACTTTAATGCCTCAAGTTGAGGTTATAAAAAATTTTTGCCATTTTTACTGATAAGACTTTGTGTGGTGAAATCTCGTCAGACTCCTGTAATCAGTGATGACCATTTCCCTTAAGGCACCACAGATCTGATTTAGTCCTTGTAGTACAAAAGCAGTGAAATAGCCCTTTACTGATGTACCAAATTGGAAGCTGACAGTCAGATGTCAATCTTCACCTTGTCTGAAGCTTTCCCCTGATAGCTACCAACAAAGACTAACTGGGTGGTTATAATCATCTCTGAAGTGGTCCGGTTTTAGTCTGGCTGTATGGAGCTGATACCGAGTTAGAGCCGTCTTTGAAGATGGAGCTCAGAGCTGGGATGACATCACTCCCCAGGTGTTAAAAAGTGGTGGGGTGCTCATTTTGTTTCTCTGCTAACTACAGGCTAACACCAGTTAAAAAAAAAAAAGCTTGTTAAAAAAATACTTATTTTACAGCATAATGCGTTTCAGTTTAATAAAACAAAATTTTAAGAAGAGCAAATAAAATCATTCAAACTGGTCAGCAGCCAGTTTGGTTAAAAGACTTAGAGCTCCTTAGCAAAATTTCCCAGTCTGATTTCAGACCTTAAAGGGCATTCTTGGTGTTTTTATATAACTTGTGTTTTTTTTTTTGTTGTTTTTTTTTATATAAAGAGGACAATGCTTATTCATCAGCATGAACACATAGTAGTTAAGTCAGAGAGGCTGATTTTCATCTGTAGTCTGCATAAAAACAGACATGACTCATGATTTAAGACAGATTTATAGCTAACAATAGTGCCATTTACAGGGAACATTTTAATAAAATTCAAACAAGTCACAACCATAAGAAAGAAAGAAAATGTAAGAGCAGTTAATTAAAAAATTAATTGGTAAATACCCCCCAGTTATTAAGTAGTAGACATTGTAGATAAAATATTTAAAAATGTACATTTGTTGTTGTGATCATTCAGATTGTTTTTTCTTACAATTCAATGACTTTACAATGGAGGAGAATATTCTAGTTGTAATGTAGTGAATGTATGCCAGTTTTAATCATGGACAATTCAATTTTTCAGATTTGCCACTGTTAAAAAATGTACTTTTAATTTATCTCAAAATTTCTGCGATATTTAGAATATGTTTTTTTTTTTGTTTGTTTTTTTTTCTCGTCTGAAATTTACTCCTCCATAGCAATTTTTTTTTTTCTTTTACCTTCAGTGGCACTAATATGCTGTTGTAGTATTGGGCAGTCGTGGCGTGGAAACTAAAATAACTTCATTACGCTAACCCTAACCCTAAAGGCAGCTGATTTTCAGACCAATTGAAAGAGATTTGTTTTCACGATGAGCAGAACGAACATTTTAAAAGTGCAGCTGAACTTCACAGAATGTATCAAAATCCAGTTTACAGCTAAGTGCTGCTTTTCAGTAACATGTTTTTTTTTTTTGTTTTTTTAACAATGTCATATTGTTTGCAGCAGAAATAATTGTTGCCTTAAAACATATTGTCAATATTATTGTTGATTTTTATGTGAATATTATATTACATCTCCCCTACTGTCTTCAAGTCATTTAACTTTAAGAAAATATTGGGTTTAATATCCATTTTATTTACCAAGTTAAAGTTGCTAGTTTTATTTCTTGTATATCCCCACCTTTAGATCTGTTTGTATTATAGCCATTTCCCTGAAACTAGTCTATGGCAGCAAACCAAATGTCTGTTTTATAGTGAACCCTGAGCAGCAGCACTTTAGATGAGATCTTTTGTCTCGTTTTGTCTTCTTATTTTAGACACAGAACGACTTTACACGGTGTCTTTCCAGGAAATATGCGACCGCTTCGGGAAGCAGTACACCTGGCCCGTGAAGTCGTCTGTGATGGGGAAAAAGGCTCTGGATGCCGCCCAGATTATCCGGGATTCCTTGGATCTTCCCATGACAGCTGAGGAGCTGCTGAAGGAAAGCAGGCAAATACAGGAGAGGATCTTTCCGTCGGCCAAACTTCTGCCAGGTTTGTCTTATTTACCACTCCCGTTCTCCATATTTTAAACATTTCAATAGATATTTGTAAGATCAATACACATTTCCACCTATAAGTCTACACAAAGCCTTACGTTTTGGTACATTGGCATGTTTCTGTTAACCAAATTTATTTTCAAGTTGTCAAATTGCACATGGTGAATGGAAATGTATCTAAAGTTATTCTGTATTGGAAGCAAATTATGAAATGTATACTGCACTTACTCCCATGGAGAGTGGACAGAAACACCTGACCAGAACTGGAAACATTTAGAGAAAGTTTGTGTGGTTTTCTGTACCCAGCCCTGTTTGACCCGATCTGTCATTTTGCTGCTCATGAACCAGGCGTGGAGAAACTCGTAAACCATCTGAAGAAGAACCACATCCCCATCGCTGTGGCAACCAGCTCAGCTGATGTGACCTTCAGGCTGAAGACCAGCGCACACGCAAACTTTTTTGCTCTGTTTGATCACATTGTTCTGGGCGACGATCCCGAAGTAAAGAACGGCAAACCTGAGCCCGACTCCTTCCTGGTGTGTGCCAGCAGATTCAGCCCCCCAGCCTCCCCAGAGAAGGTAGGAACTCCAGATTACAGATACAATCGGTGTCAGAGTTTCTTTTCATGCTCTGCTGAGAAACAAACACAATTATTTCAGAGTGAAACAGGAATCTGTGTGCCATAAAAAGGTTGTTGAGAGCAGTGGGAAAAGTTTTAAAGCTACAGTCAGTCAGCGAATGTAAGCTGCTGATTCTGTGTGCTGAACATAACTATTAATGTTGGCCTACCTTCTTTCTGTGTTGCTGTGGTGTGATATGCATTTCCATCAAATGTATTTTCTGGAGACAACTTCAGGTATTTTATGAGTTTGTTTTTAAGAAACGCCTCGTGTAAAACTTTCCACAAAAAGCTTTTCATTACTTTTGTGAACTGAGTTACCAAATTCATAAGGGCTTTTTGCAAAGGGAGAATAACATATTTTTGTGGGTGATGAACTTTGAAATTGATGTTGGGCTTTTGTTTCCTCTTCCGTTATTAAAAGCAACAACCCGAGGGACGTCTGAGGTTCTGGTGTCGACACATCAGTGAGATTTTCCTACGAGCCTTTCACCAAATTCAAGATGGGATTTTTTAAAAAATTTTTTTAACGTCGACCTTTACTGCTTCCATTCCAGACATTCTCTGATTCCTGACTCACAATAAAATAAAAAAAAAAATCATTATTTCTTCAGAATTTGTTCATTTTGTTAAATTTTTTTTAGCCAATCTTTGCATTTGATGATGGCTAAGAGTGGTTCCTTAAAACAAGTGAGAAAATTGGAGGACCAAACAAATATCAGGGCTAAAACCCTGAAATCTTGAAAATCACTTTATTGGTGCTGGAATGTTATTTTATGCATGTCAAATAGTTTCCCACGCCCCCCAAAGATCACATTTAAATTCAGCAAACTCGACTACAGTGGACCCCGTTTCTATTCATGGTTTAGTATTTGCAGATTTTTCTGTGGAACGCAGCTCCAAATTATTTGCCTATTTTTCTTACAGCATATCTAAATTATATTAAACAAAAACATCTTGTAAAGCTGGAGTACCTCAGCGCAAAACTACTATCGACTGGCCAATCCAGCAGTGCCATTTATTTTCTTGCTATTGATTGGCTGTAATGCCCAAAGTTTTTTCCTTTAAACATGTCATAAAACGGAACATGATGAAAAATGATTCGATAACCAGCAGTAGTGCTACATCTATTTTTAGTGCATAGAAGATTTCCGAGGTAAGTATCATCATTCTCTGCTCTGTGGACCTTCTGCGCACTCAGGTGGGAGACATAGATTAAAAATGCATATGAACAGATATACCTTCACCTAACCTGACTGTGTCAGTGAATCGAATAGATCTGGAACTACATGTCGGCATGTGTCCAAAGATATCTGGTCTGTTTTAATTGAGTTTAGCAGCCCGTGCGTCACCCTGCACCTTTTTAGATTTGCAACTAATTTGTTCCATTTGCAGCGTTGCAGGCGGGACGTTATGTCACTGACACACATCCACTTAACATCCAGCACTTTGATCAAAACTGTGAAGCTTTCTGGGTTCGCAAGCTTTTTGAGTTGCATGTTCAGACTGTCAGCAAGCCTTTTGCTCTGTTGAGTCAGGCTGAAATAGCTGCCAAATATTTTCCTAGAAGTACCAAATAACTGTGAGGATGACCTAGTTTAGGGGGAAATGTTCACTGTAGACAGCAGGCAGAAATGACAGTCTGATGTTAATTTGAACAAATCCCCTTATTAAAAACCCAGAATACTGATTAAATATTCAATAAAAAGGCTGCTGGTAAGTGGTGTCACCAGCATTTAGTTCTAAAAGAAGAGCAGAATTCATTGAATAAATAACAATATGAGAGTTTGCATATATAAGTCTACGAGATATTCATTAAACAGTCCTGTCTTTTAACGTTTTTCTTCAGTTAAATAGTTCACATTATCAGACAACTTCAATACTTAGACAAAGCTAACCTAAGGGAACACAAATCATTGTTTTTAAAAGATCCATCCATCCATCCATCCATCCATCCATCCATCCATCCATCCATTCATCCATCCATCCATCCATCGGGTCGCAGGGGTAGCAGTTTCAGAACGGAGGCCCAGACTTCCCACTCTCCAGCCACTGCTTCCAGCTCTTGCGGGTGAATCCCAAGGCGTTCCCAGGCCAGCCGGGAGACATTGTCCCTCCAGCGTGTCCTGGGTTTTCCCCGGGGCCTCCTCCCGGTGGGACGTGCCCGAAACACCTCACCATGGAGGCGTCCAGGAGGCATTCTGACCAGATGCCCAAGCCACCTCAACTGGCTCCTCTCGATGTGGAGAGCTTCTCACCCTATCTCTAAGGGAGAGCCCAGCCACCCTACGGAGAAAACCCATTTTGGCCGCTTGTATCTGCGACCTTGTTCTTTCGGTCATGACCCAAAGCTCATGACCATAGATGAGGGTAGGAACGTAGATCGACCGGTAAATTGAGAGCTTCACTTTTTGACTCAGCTCTCTCTTCACCACGATGGACCGGTACAGCGCCCGCTTCACGGCAGACGCTGCGCCAATCCGCCTGTTGAGCTCCCGCTCCCTTCTTCCCTCATTTGTGAACAACATCCCGAGATACTGTACTCCTCCTCTTGGGGCAGGACATCCCCCCGACCCGGAGAAGGCACTCTACCCTTTTCCGGCTCAAGACCATGGCCTCGGATTTGGACGCACTGATCCTCATCCCGGCCGCTTCACATTCGGCTGCAAACTGCTCCAGCGAGAGCTGCAAATCATGTCCTGATGGAGCCAACAGAACCACACCATCCGCAAAAAGCAGAGATGTGATCCTAAGGCCACTAAAACGGACCCTCTCAACTCCTTCGCTGCGCCTAGAAATTCTGTCCATGAAAGTAATGAACAGAATCGGTGACATAGGGCAGCCCTGGCGAAGTCTAACTCTCACCGGAAACGAGCCCGACTTATTATCGGCAATTCGGACCAGACTCTGACATCGGTCATACAGGGACCTGACAGCCCATATCAAAGGGCGCGGTACCCCATACTCCCGGAAGACCCCCTACAAAGCTCCCCGAGCGACACGGTCGAACGCCTTCTCCATGTCCACAAAACACATGTGGACTGGTTGGGCGAACTCCCATGCACCCTCCAAGACCCTGCTGAGGGTGTAGAGCTGGTCCAGTGTTCCACGACCAGGACGAAAACCACACTGCTCTTCCAAAATCCGAGGTTCCCATCAGCTGCTTCCGGGGTCCCAAAAAGGCCCGATAGGACTCCTTCAGCCTGACAGCATCCCTCAGGTGTCCACCAACGGATGCAAGCATTGACTATAATATTTATATTTTAGGAAAAAAAACCAACAGTTTTTATTAGATCAGTCCAACTATGGAACCAAATGACTCGTACGAAATGAACATGCATAAGCATTAAATGAGGAAAAAAATGAAATAAGTGAAGTTGAACTAAAGGTTTAGAGTGATGCAATGATGAAACGGCAGCACAATTTCTCATGTTCCGCAGCGATTGTGCTGCCATTTCGTGACATCCATTTATCACCAAACACGGACAGTAAACCTAGGGGACTTACAGTATGCATCTGTTTTAGAAAAACTAAACAAGTGAAGTTGAAGCTGATAACAGCTTTTGATAACTGAGAATAAATACACATAGGAAGGCAGCAATGATTTAAACAAACTGGTTGCACTTTAAAACCTTGGAATGGTGTGAAGGTAGAAAACGATGATTATTTGATCCTTTTATCCTAAGCAGTAAAAGCTACAAGCTACAGGGTACATATATAATTTTCTTTACGGACTGCCGACATCATTAAGGAGTCTTTTAAGTTTTTCTCAGATCTACCCTGACACTCTGATTTTGCTGTAATTTCTTACCTTTTTACACTGTATCGTCAATGGTTGAGTGAATATGTCAAGATTCCTTCAAATGTAGGTATTTACTTGCTCTAGATAAAAAGACTCAACCATTGCTTCTCATTTTATTATATTAAATGCGACTGATTTTTTTACTGTTTTAGGTCAGTTAGGATGATCAGCTCTGATTAAATACGCTGAATATGAGAATAAGAAGACATTTCTACTAGATTTCCAGATGTCTGAAGGCTTTCTCATCCATCTGTTCAGTTATAATCAAATATAATAACAAGCATAGGAACGTCTAGCCATCCTGACATTAACAAAGAAGATCGATTCTGTGACCCAGAAGTGAATGGGTTTTTTTGTTGTAAAATGTGAACATTTACATCAGAACAAAAGTTAAACATTGTGCTATGCTACTGGCGAAATTGCAAGAGAGGAGAGAAATGCAATAAGTCCTGTAGCACCATGGACTGACAGGCTGCTCAGAGAGGAAGAAGCCATTAATTACTCCAACAGAAATAGAAAAGGGCAATTTGCACTTTGACCTCACTTTTAGAGATCATCAGTACATTATGATAAGCATTTGAACACCATCCTACTGTGAAGTAAGTCATGTTTGTGGGGTTGTTTTAGTGACTAAATAGATCACATGGAAAGAACGTGTAAATATTGAAGGAAGATCTCAGACATTAGACATTCAGTCATTTTTAATGTAGCTTTTCAACATATTTTTGTTATTTTTTATCTTATCTCAGTCCCAGAGAACATTAGAGGGCAGAAATGTAAAAGCGTGTGCGCAAAGAGGCCTACAAAGTTCTACCAAGTCTGTCTGGAGGAATGGACCAAATTACCAGCATTTACCTCTAAATTAAACCATTTAAATGTAACTACCAAACAGAAAAAAAAGATGCATGAAAACGTCTGACTTTGAAGAAAATGAGAAATTCTCTCCCTCTTTATTTTGTCATGTAACAAATGTAAGTGATGTTGATTATCCTGAGTTTTAACAAGAGAACTTTTGTCTGATTTCATGTCAGTTAAATTTCCCTCGATGATGACATAAAGGTCTATATTCGTGACTTACAAACATAGTCACGTTGCAGTTATTTAATCTTTCAGGTTTTGAGCATTTATGCAAAAAGACCCTCGGCTTCTGGCTGATATATTCATGCTAAATCCTCTTGCATGAAAGGCTTGTGCTGCAAACGCGTCCAGTCTGTGGCATGATGCACCTGATTTTTTTTTTCCTTCAATCTGCAGCCAACCGTAGTAAGAACTGGCATTTTTCTTGATGAGATATGAAACTGCAGCTCAGAGGGGGGATTGACGCAGCGTTTAGTAGAATAACAGATGAAGCGTCACCCTCTGACTTCCACTTTGTGGCAAAGGAGAGAATAAAGCATGAGCGACAAGAGACGAGGAGGAGGTGGAGGGAAAGAAAAGAAGAGCAAGCAGTGGAAAACTGCTAGCAGAAGAATTGATAGAAGGACATTAAGAGAAAAAGCAGTCATGAAATGGTAACATGCAGCATGGAGAATAATCAGGTTCTCTGATTCAACTCTGATGAAAAGTCAATTATCACCGGAAGCCACAGCAGATATGATGAGGTAGAGAAAACTGAACAACAGTGATGTCTACAAATGGAGACATTCTGGAAAATTCATTTAATTTTAGGTAGACACAAATTACTAATCTTGTTTTAGTGATTAAAATCAATGTTAGAACACCCTACGACGTCCTCACTGGCAGTCCTTCCTTCAGTAACAGTGAGCTGATCAGGTCTTGCTGCAGCAAAACATTCCCAAATCATAACACTTCGACTTCTATACTTCTCAGATGGCATGGGCTACTTTTGCTGGAAAGCTTTACTTGGTCTAGGCCCAGTGTGCCCTCTGTTCTGGTGTCCTAATAATTTAGTTTTAAACTCATCTGTACAGTCAGGTGTTGAAATGGTCCAGGCAAAGGACAGTCCTCAGTCGAATTCACAGTCTGTGGCAATAGGTGAAATTTGCTTTTTTTTCTGTATGCATTTATCGTGTCAGTTTCAACTAAAAGGAAAGGTGATGAATAATGATTGTAATTATAGATCATAATGCAG
Organism: Poeciliopsis paucimaculata; assembly: GCA_903067055.1. Lineage (NCBI taxonomy): Eukaryota > Metazoa > Chordata > Actinopteri > Cyprinodontiformes > Poeciliidae > Poeciliopsis > Poeciliopsis paucimaculata. The sequence goes on from CAEGAD010068131.1 coordinate 9,854, forward strand.
TTACATTGCCAAGCATATTAATGGAAGTCCAGGTCCTGTAGTTTCTGATGTCTAGGTTGATTGAAAAGTAAATGTCTTTCACATTGTTCCAAAGCCGTTAGTGAGACAGATTATTTTTCTAAGGCTTGGCTCAGGGGCTGGACTAAGACTAATGAAAAATGAAAGTGAACTAGTTTGTGCTCAGACTGATGAAGAGAGCAAAAAGGAACCAGTTGGTTGTCTGTCATTAATCATACAGAGCATTGCACCCGGGGAAGTCTTGATGATCCAGATATTTAAATCAAGTGTAATTAGGAAATGGTCTTTACAGTTTCAACACTGAATTTACTATTTCTTCTTTTGATAAACCTTCCCAGTAGTTATCCCTCAGCAGGCTGTAGACATTCAATAAATTCCTTTCACAATGCTCACACTACTAATCACTCATTTTGACAACACATGATTACACATTCTAGGCTCCACTATTAAATTACCGAGCAAAAAATGAATGACTTAGTTGTTTAGGTAACATTTACCATACACTAGTTAATGTATTAGCTTTGACTCATCATTACCAGTGTAAGTTTAAATGTCTAAAGGAAGTTAGATGTTGCTGTCTATCAACTTGAGTTCTTTAGCCCATATTTTACTAGCTAGCGAAAACAGCTGGCAGAACGTATCTTTTTCTCTAATCCACGCAGTTAAGGATCAATTCTGAGACAGCTGTTTCTGACTGCACTAAAAATGATTCTAAACTTTTTCAATATTGTGTAGTATTTTTTATTGAATCCAGATTTGGGCATAGCTTTTTGCTGAACAACAACACGTCTCCACCACTGTCGGCTCATTCGCTAGCGTAATAAGATGTGAAGTCACAAGACATTACTGCTCAAGTCCAAGTCAAGTCTAGAGTTCTGATTTAAGAACCTTTAGTGGGCATTGTTGGGTTAAGTTCTAGTGTTTTGTTTAATTCTTTTCCCTTCTTTTCCAAAAGCACTAGATAATATCAGCTAGTTTCAGGGAAGTTAATACATGGAGGCAGTTTACTGAGACACTTAACTGAGAACCGAAAAGTGTAAAATGAATGTTGTTTTGATGCTTTATTTTATGTGAATGTTCAGCACGAAAGATGTATTTTCCTGAAATGTATGGAATATATTTGCTGTGTTAGGCAACTTTTTGAATTTGTTGTTCAATCTTCGTCGTATAAAGTCTGAAGCATCAACTGAATGCTCTTAATAGAGCCACTCTTTTTCACTATACTGTGAAATCACATCCTCTGCTCTGCCATAAGGCTTCTTAGGCCTAATTATGATTTATGATTTAATTATGATATGTTTCGTAGTTCTGGAATTTGCTTTGTTAAACTTTTCGCAGGTGAGTTTGGGTATTTCCTCCCCAAATTTCTCTCTTGTGCTTTCAGACACTAGCTATTCCAAGCACTTAGAACTTCAGATATTTATACTAACTTCTACTTAGATTTAAGTACAATTGAGTTGATAAGATTCCATGCAGTAATAATATTGATTATTGCTTACTGTCTATAGTGATGTATTTATTTACATCTCAGACTTTACCCGTTCATATAGTTTCCAAATGTAAAAATATTTAGTGAATTTCCAGGCAAGCAGTTCACCTCTGACTTTAAATGACAGGTAAGAAAGTCATAATTATCACACTGGCTCTTAATCAGAACATAATGATTTTCAAATTAACCTACATCTTACCGGTCTGTGTGAAAGTAATGTCATACAACTTCCATTAAAAGGCCATTTCCCCAGGCACGACCTCATGAAGGAGAAGCGATTTACAAATCGCTTACACTGAACGATAGTAAAGTAGGAGAAGGTTTTCACACAGAGTGGAAAGAGACGGAGAATTCCCTTCTGGCCATAAGAGCTTCAGATGTGCAGATAATGATGCTGCAACAATGCAGCAACTATTATTCTGGGCCCGCGCTAACCTTGTGCGTATGTACGCTTTCATCCTCCTTTAAACATCAGGGGTTGAAAAGGTTTCACGTAATAAAGGATCGACATTGTAATCTGCAAAGAAGGAAGAAACGCTAATGATTTTCAGGAGACTCTCTGGATCCCTCGCTTATGACTGCGTTCGTTTTATTGAAATTTATCCAAATAAAATTGGAAAAGTGTTGTCGTAAAGTTTTAACTGTATGAAATTACAGTTGCTAGATTAATATTTCCTAATTTCCTCCATTCCAGGCCGCAGTCTGTACATCATCACCAGATTGAGGAGGATTGTATATCGATTTCATTTAAAATCAATTGAAATACTACTACTAAACACGTAACTTGAGGTTGAATTTACTAAAATAAAATGTCTTAAAAATCAATGATTTTCTATTTCCTACCAATTAACTAAACTAAAAGAAGCCGGACAAACATAAGCAGTAATTCTAATCTACTCACTCTGTGAAGTAGAAATGTCACCTGGACAGAAACTAGAAAGAGTTTATTGGATTCTCAGAGGCTACAAAGGATTTTTGTGGCATTTTGTAAATGCTAACAACAAAATGTAATTTAAAGGGGTATTATTATGTATTTTCCAACTGGCATTATATAGCACAACCAATTAATTATGAAACATTCACTTGTTATAAAAATGCTGTCTCTATCAAATATGACTTAAGAGATATTTGACTTTGTAATTTAATGCCTTGAAATTGGACCCCCGCCTCCTTAAAATGTCCTGCTCTTTTTGAAAATCCACCTTCAGGAAGTCATCACGGCATGTTTTTGGTGAGGGAATAACATACAACATGATGCAAAGTTAAAAAAAACGTTGACTTCACATACTACTTCCTCTTTAAGAGATGTAAACCAGATAGCAGCAAGTAACGTCCATGATCTGGACGTTACTTGAAGGTCCAGATCATGTTTGACCATCTCAGCTGATCACTGATTTATCACAAGCAGCTTTATGTTGGAAGGCAGTGCAGTTATTTCTGGCTTCGGTTGTTGTTCAACATGTTGATTTAACATGTACAATTAAACGCAATTATAATGATGGAATGAACAAACATCAGCCCTGACATTTAGTGAGTCGTTAATAACTTCCATTCCTTTGACTTTACTTACTTTTACTTGGAAAAAACCCCAAAAAAACTCACCCTGTCCTTGCATTTTGTGTAGCTTTATTTATTATCACTCAAGACTTTAAATGAGTGGGTAAATCCGGCCGCAGGGTCCCACACGATCATGAGCCCAGCAGAAAAAGCTGGGTGGCGGTGAGATTTCCCAGGCACTCATTTTAGCTCAATTATGATATTTGATGAATACCCAGCGCTGTCTCAGGGATTTTCTCTGAACCATGTGCTTTCTGTTTAAACTCGGCTCACCGGCGCATTTATCTCCTAATAAAAACATGTTTGCTGTTTATTGCAGTTACTTAGTGAATTCACATGAAACTCAAACTGGAGCTGGAATTTAAATGTCCAGCAATGTTCTATAATTAATTCAATGTTGCTTTACTTTGTATGGAAACCTTAGAACCATTTCCTAGAGTTACAACTATATGTATGTCACTTGATATAGACTGATTTTTATCGTGATATTTTTTCATAGTGTTGTACAGATAAAAATATTACTTTTTTTAGTAGCAGCAATCATAGCCCCACAAACACAAATACTCTTCTTGAAAAACATTCCCATTTGAAACTGGCTTAAAGAAGCCTGATTAATATAAACTACTCATAGTAACTGTATTTAATCATATTTTTAAATTTACTGATATTTATTGATACTCTCATGGAAAAAATAAGGGGGAAAATAATAAAAATCAAATAAAAATCTGTCAGGTTCGGTTTTTATCACAATTTTGAAATGCATCAAAATTGTCTGAACATTGAAGAGTAATGGCAGAAATCCTCCCAGCTGCGCATCATTCAAAACCAGAGGGAATAATAATATGGCCGATGCAATATTATTTAACATGAATCCAACAGATGCTTTATAAGTTGTCAACAACTTGCAATCTTTAAAGATCTTCCCTGATAAACTGTTTGTTTCTCCATGCTCATGTGATGCTCTGTAATGATCGCTTTCTCTGAGCTGAGAAATCAACAAGCTTCAGAAATCATCCATAATTAATTCCTGATAAGTTCCATGCTTTAGAGGCAGAATGTTTGAAATAACCCCAAACGCATTCCTCACTGTCTGATCTTGAGTTAGATTGCAGCTTGCAGCCAGGCAGACGTCTCCTCTGGTTTTGATTAGGAACTGTCTCCTTAAAGTTTTAAAGATTTTAGATCCTGTTTAAGCGGGACCAACTTATCTGGTTGTGAATAAATATTCATTTTTGGTGTAGTTTTTCCACACTTTTTCACTTCGGTGGTATGCCTAAAATAGAAATAAATGTAACAATGTAACGGAATATTGATCATCTTTATGGTTTTGTGATGGAAATGTTTTTTTTTGAAAGAGCAGAAAAAATTCTAACACTTAATGTAATGGATTTAACCATAAGGATAAAAAATGGCTACATCTTAGTGTTTTTCCAATGTAAAAAAAAAATACTTCATGAAATATTATCAACTTGTAAAGGTCTTTTGACTTTTAACCCTCTAAAAGCCAGTATGTTTGCTTAACTTCTAAAATAATTTCCATCAAATACTATGAGTATTTGTTTTTATAAATTTTAATCCTTAGACAAACATTATTTATTTATTCTTTTATTTTTACAGTGCAAGTTTTTTAAACCTTCCCTTTCTAAAAATCTGCTGTAAAAATGTTATACTTGTTCTGAGGTAGTATTAGATCCACTGTGGCTCAAAGAAAACACTTTTTGCTAAAAAAAAATTTTTTTTTAAAAGTTCAGAAATATCTAGATTAATTTTACATATTTACAATTAAAAATCTGAGTTTAATCTTTACAGTTTTGGTGGAAACTCACTCCTTTTTCCCCTACAATGTCCCTTGTAGGGAATCCCAATCATAATATTCTGACAATGAATAGTTTTTCAAGACAGTATTCAAGACAGTCCATACTGTCCATACTTACAGTATGGACAGTATGGATGATTGATGTGAATCATCTAATAATCACAAAGTTTGTAAATATCAGTCATGTCATTTTCTGCTTCTGTTTGGCTATATTTTCTTTTTTTCTTGGCTATCTATATTTTTCAACCTAGTTCATGTTGTGAGATTGACTTAGTCTGAATTAACAGCAATCATTGTACTATGTCACATTCATATTTGCTGCAGCAAACATTAAAACTTGCCTGGATGAGGGCAAAACCCTCTGACTCCACCTGGATGCTCCTGTCCATCATCCATACCATTTTTTGTGTTCTTTACAGCATCATTAAATGAACATTACAAGTTACCTCAGGCTCTGGGATCATTTAAAAAAAAATGCAATGAGCAATCTGTCACTATGCGTTTATGATCTGCAAGCAGCAGCAGTAAATAAATGACAAACACACTTTGTCATCTATAATTATAGAGTGTTCTGTGTGAGAAAAATGTATATGTGTTCGTTTTACATCATGTATCGGTCATGCATCTCGGCTGTAGTGACTATGGTGATTATGGCTGCTGTCTTTCTTTAGTATCTATGAGTAGAAACAAGGTATTTGATTTGTATTCCATGCATGTGTGTTTTTATGATGCAGCTACTGCACTCCCTGAACCTCATCTTTAGTCACAAATCAAGCACAGACTTCAGTGTATTTAGTTTCTGACAGACGAACACAATGTTGTGGATAATAATTGGAAACTGGAAGAAAAAGATGTTTTGTTCCCTTTTTTCCCAAAAATGTGTTGTGTGTATCCGACCCCTGGATCAAAACTTTGTAGGATCTACCTTGGCTGTGGTTCTAGCTGTAGGTCTTTGGGTAATGACTGGAGCAGCTTAGCACAAGTTTCTGCTCTTTCAGATTCAATCACATTGGATGGAAACATCAGTTTTCTAGTGTTGCCACAGATGCTGAACACAGAGAAGATGTTTTTATTTTTAATTCAGGAAAAATCCTTTTTTAAGGGTATTTTTTTCTCTCAAATTATATTGAGAAAAAAAGACAATTTGATTTGTGTGTTTATGGGGCTCTAGCTGCTATTGGTGGCAGTATCATGGTCAGAACATGGCTTGTCCCATAGGTTTATGGGTTTATGGGTACCTAGGTTATAAGTCCCCATAAAGCTACATTATAGCTTTATGGGGACCTGTAAGCTAAATTACGGAGCCCCCTAGGGGACATGGGGAATTTTTTTTCTTTTGCGTCCCCAGCAATACTTTACTGATCAGTTATGCAGCATAATTGAATACTGTAAGCCTTTTCTATGGTGGCTGCTGTACTTTCTGCTTTAATATAAGGTTATGTGAGGTTTTTCCATGAATGTTAATATCTCTTTGTGAAATATCTGAAGTTTTATATATTTTCCTTTAGGATAGAAAGGCACCAAAAACTCATGATGTCAACAGAAATGTTCCGTAAGTCGAAAATAAATAAAAGTACATCCTAATTTGGGCTATTTCTGAGTTATTATTGTGGGGTAACTAGTCATCTGACAGTTTTGATTGTGTCTCTGTTGTGTCCGTAGTCTGAATAGTTTAAAGAGCTGCTTTCAGTGCCGTTCCATCTTAAACATGCAGTAAATAAATCCATTTTCAATCAGTTTTTTGCACCAAAGACTTAATAATAATAACAAACACATTTTATTATTATAAAAGACAGCAAACTAATGGTGGTAGAGGGCCGCACTGGGTTAACTCGGGGAATCTCATCTGTCCATGTATCAATCAACTCCAAACCATTTCTTTGTTCTGTCACAATTATCGATTTATTCCATTTTGATTATCATGTGTGAAGTGAAAATTGCATTATTATTTCTTTTAGCAATTTTACTTAATGCTTTTACTCATTTAACCACATTAGTATTTGCTCAGTCTGTTTGACTACGCGGTCAGACAAAG
>CAEGAD010068135.1:0-32001 GCA_903067055.1 Poeciliopsis paucimaculata
TGTAACCTGTTTTTAATTTATATAATACCTGTCTCTAATATCAAAACTGAAGCTAAATATTTTTTTTAAAGACAAAAAAAAAAAAAAAAAAAAAAAAAAAAAGTTTGAACAAACATTATTATCAGAAGACCACAGGGCATCTTTAACTAATAGAGCTGAAACAATCCTTCACACCATCATATTCTGTCAGCCCAGTCACATGTTTGCTATTGATTTTCCAGCATTTATAAGGTATATTGGGCTGAAGGGCTGTTTCTACGGCAGCAGGGGTCAAGCCGAGCACAGGAAAGAAAATTCACAGGAGCTTTTTGCTGCTTATTTTTGTGTTTATTTCTCTGCCTGACTTGCCTCCTTCTAACAGTACATATGTGCACTAGTATGGCATATCTAAGCCATGATGGCCAAAATAATAGCTTTCGAGATTAATTGTGATTGATCCATTCAACATGCATGTGTAAATGTTTTTTCTGGACATGAGTTTTACTTTGATGCTAAACTCTAAGTATTTGCATTATTTCAAAGTAAAGTGAAATAGACGGTAAGAAGGAGGACAATGAACAATAATCGACAGTAAACATCTGATTATTGTCGGTTACAAACAGCTGAAAACAGCAAAGCAAGTTTTTCAAAGATTTGTTGCCATTAACAAAAAGAAGTATGCAATAGTCATTGTAAAAAGAAGTATTCCTTTTTTCAATGTAAGATTTATGCATCAGAATTTAATAAATAATAAATTGGTATGCTCCATGTTCTAAAATGATTTAATATTAGAACCTGCAAAAGGCAAGAAAAAAAAAGCACCCAATAGTTTCAATAAGTATTAAAATCTGTGTGGAAAAATACCGATTTTATGAGTTCTAGTTATATGTATTCACTCCTCTCCTTATAATTGTTTCAGATCATTGAGATCTGGAGACGTTAGTTTTTGCGTCGCTCTCTAAACAATCCACCACAGCAGGTCACAAGTGCAATACGCTGATTCTTTTCTTTTCCTGCATTTCTATTGTAGATTTCCAGATGGGATAAAAATGTCGATAAAATAGTTTTGCTCAAAGGTGCCCACGTCCTTCGGTAAGTTAAAATCCTCTTCTCCACCCTCGTGCTTAATAGCCAGTGAAAAGTGTTTGAGCTGATATGCTGTGTCAGATTTTTTTCAAGAGATGCCGCTTTGCATTTTTAGTAAAGATCTTAACATCGGGGTCCTCTGCTCAAGCAAGTCTTACAGGTCATTCAGGGGTGACTTGGAAAAACCTAATTCATGTTGGCGTATTCTCTATAGAAAATAGGCTTTCTCCTGACAACTCTTCAAAAACAAGTCATTCTTGTGCTGTCTTCTTTTTGTACTGTCATGAACTGACAGCAAAGTCAATTTAATTGGACATTAAAGCTGCAGTGTTTTCTGCAGCTGTGGTTCCATTTGGAACTGAAGCTTAATTTCTGCATCATAAAGGATTATTTGTGGCGACTGCATAGGACATTATGGGAAATTCCTTTTTAAATTAGTTCATTATTCTTGATTACTTCTGAAACTTAAGTGATATTGTTTCATTTCTCAGCCGTGTGCCATAAACGTCATTGCCCCTTCTGGCATTTTCTTGCACAATTATCAGTCGGTCGCTAAAACAACTCTAAAATGAGACAAGAGGTGCCAGAACATGAATGTGACTGCATTTTTTCCTTACCAAAGCAGAATAAAAGCTCTCACTGGTTGTGCAACACTAATGAACTTCTGGCAACCTGTCTGCAGAAATGTTGTCGGTCTGTGTAAGTCCATGGTATTGTTAGCACACATCCTCACAACTGAGCACAATCAGCTATTTGTATCACTTAATTGTGCAGTGCACATCGGGACCAAACAGCTTAGTGGGTAATTGCAATTGCTAACCTGTTGTTTACTGAAATAGCCATAAGCTCGCTAGGCTGGATCTGCGCAATATGACCTTTTGTTATTTTTATAACTTACCTGCTGCTAAGTTGTGGCAGGAGGAAACATCTCCCGAAAAGACAACACAGTTTCTGCTCTGGTCTGTCAAGCAGAATGTTGACGGGCTTGTCTTGCTGGCTCTGACTCCAAGAACTCAGGACTACCTTTAGTCTTTAAAAATACAAAATTATATGCAACAATGTAAAAAGGAAAGTCAATAGTTATTTAAGATAAGAGAAATTCAAGTTTCGCCAACATATAATTAATTCTTTTTGCAGTTGATAGCATTTTAATACCTTAAAAAATAAAATAAAATTTGGTAATTGGACCCTGAAATCGTCATTCTGTTATTGGACATGATAAAAATAAAACAAAGAGAAATTCTGACCCATTTACATTCCTAAAATGCAAATATAACAATTTTAACAGTTTGTTAAAGGGTAGTTTTAGTCTGTTGAGGACATTCATGATCTTGATGTGGACTGACGTGAAAATTAGCTTGACTCCTCTGCTATAGGAGATCAGTCGTAATACATGCCAGTAAGCCACATTTTGCTGTATTTGTCAGTCACACATAATCATAAATCCCAGAACACTCACTGTTTTACATATTATAAGCTTTTGGCTCAAGTTTCAAAGGTCATCTGTGAGGCAAAAGGACAAGCTATTGAAAGGTTTTGACATATAAACACAACCTCTCCTCGAAAATCTCACTTGCCTTGCCACATCTGTTTAACTAATGTGTGTATTCATGATGTGTGTGTGTTTACAGTTGTGTTTTAGTTCAAGAAATTATGAAGCAGAGCCACTTCCATCAAAGGGCACGAGACATGAGCACGTCTTAAAAAGGGTGGCACCCATTTTGGTATCAGTAACATCAACTTGTACCAGAGGAGTATAAACATAACCGGTTAAAAACACACACACACACACGCACACCCCCACACACACACACATACGCATGCACAAAAGATACCCAGCTTTATCTTTAACACAAACTCCCCAAACACTTCAGCAAACATTTGTGGGTCCTGAAATGTATTCTTCATCAAGATCTTCAGGGGGGAACTGGAGGTAACAATATGGACACAGCTGCTGCCCAGGTCAGTCCATTTTATGACAGGCACATCTTTTCAGACATCCCAACAGAGACCGAGCAGTAAATTGATGGCTGCGTCTAAGGAAAGTGTCCATTATGAAAAACACATACAGATACAAAATGTAGCTTATTTTCAGATGGTTTAAAATAGTTGACAGAGCTAAAGAAACAGAAAAGGTTGTGAATTTGAACTTAAAGTGGCTTGGTAATTTTGCCGTTCTGTTTGAGTCATTGTTAAGAGATTCCTTTTTTTCTTTTTCTTCTTTATGCAGGCCTTTACATTCATACAGATTCATATGATATCTGACATTATACATGTTTAGACAGCATGATGCCTGTCTGTATAACATAACTGTAATGATACTTGAGGCAGCATTGTGGCTGCTCTTATATTTCATTTGACTCACAAAGACAAGAGAAGGATCAACATGAAACAGGAAAATTTATATTTCCTTAGGCTTATCTCCTCATGGTGAACAATCCATAGCGAGATGGGATTATTGTGATTTCCTCCCTCTGTGCAGACTAATCAGGAAGTTATTTACTTTCCATTTCATAATACCAAGTCGAGCGGCTGTTCTCGTATTAGCCCGTCATTGCCTCAATTTATTTACTGGTCAAAAATTTAGCTTTCAAGTAAATTCTTTATTTTTCACAGATTGCTCATTTAAATATAGCACAAGCAAAATAAGTTTGTTGTCATGTGTCTGGTATGCTTAATCCACATTGACTGTATGCTGGTGTGTGGTAAATTTGTCTTTAACTCAAAGAGTTTAAAACATGCAAATAAACACATTTTCTAATTAATTTATTTCAAAATATTCAATAATTGATCTCTACAGCTCCTCCAGAGTTCACATGTACCTCTGGCCTAAAGTGCACTATTCAGATTTTAATTTCTAGAGAAAACTAGAGAGCCATTAATCATTTTACATTTACTCCATGTTACTTCTGCCTTTATATAAAATCCCAGAAAAATATACAGAGAGTTGTGGTTGCACTGCAACAGCATAAAAGTAATTAAAACAGTGTGAAATGTTCCGCAAAGCCCTTTACAATGCTGAGTCTTATCTGTGGTTCATCTAATTTTTCATGATTTACCTCAAGTAGCTCGCGGTGGCATTGACATTTTAACACTTGGCTCACGTTGCTTAATAGAGCACCAGAAATCGCTGAAGGTCAGAGAAAACGGCACAGTAAAAAGATGAAAGAAATGAAAATTATGTGCACGATCTAAGAAAACAAATTCTGACATGAACAGATGAATACGGTCCACCGTGTCGCAGTCCATAGGGGGGCTCTACAGCTGGACACCAGGCATACGGACTAAAACATACCAGGGCTTTTTGTGGCCCTCAATTTTACAAATAGTTCTCCGCGCCAGTCTATCCGCACATGCTGTCTCCTCAGATAAAGCCGGGCTGAAGGGGGTCTGGACCGCATGCTGCGACTCCAGGCTTAATTATGCCAAGCAGCAGACTGAGAGAGGCATTCTCAGACGCTTCAGTTGACAGATCGCTCCGCTGAGCCTCGACAGGGAGCGCTTTCACCGTCCAGCAGGCGAGTCTTTACAGCAGGTTTGCTTCCCAGTCGACTGCCGGCTCTATAAACACCCATGGTTTGTTTGGATTCTCGTTGGGAAGCCGGAGAGGATAGGGGAAGAGAAAAGGGATTAAAGAAAACAGTTTTGGGGGAGGCAAATAAATAAATTACAGGAAAGGGAACGTGCACAAGAACAAAAGCTGGAAGCATAGGGAAGCATATCACATCTTTCGCCTCCAGTTTCATTGTTTTTTTGTTTTGTTTTGTTTTTTTGAGTTTTTCCTTGTACTCAACTGTGCTGCTCTCATTCTTTCCAGGCTGATGAGCAGGACACACTTAGATAGTGAAGCCCTTATTTTATTGTTCCTTTAATCAGTCACTACCATCCTTGTTGAATGGCCCAAAAGCAAAGCACCTGCCACACGGATGGAAAATTAGCAGGATCTGGTGAAGAAACGACGAGGAAAAGATGATCTGGTGATGTGTGGCTGCATGAGATCTGCCATTATGTACAGAGTTAGAGTGTTCGTGTAACCCATATGCTAATTAATGCTGATCCCTGGCTCATTATGTTGATTTATAGCAGGTCTTCAATAGAGCTGTTGACGGCAGAAAAAAATAGTGCTCCATTAAAAGACACGACGTTAGCATTACTCTTGTGTGTTGCTCAGAGTGGCTCAGAAAAGCCTTTATGTTTTTGACTGATGATGATGATATGCCCATATCATTCACACTACAAGCGGCACTACTCTAAGACTCGGAGCATATAGTTTTGTGCGATTACAGCTGTTATCTCGAAATGATCCCTGTGTTACCGATGTCTGTTTTCCGAACCATAACTTTGATTTTCTGTTCTCCACTCTGCCTTTACGTTCCCTCACTGCTAAATATTACTCAGCTTTTTAGAGAGTTGGAATCACGGGTAATCTCTCAGAGCAACCTTCTTTTGTATCACAGTCTAATTATCAGAGGGTGATTCGTTTAGAGCAGTGAGGCTCTTGTGGCATCGTTGAGCGTTCGGTGATTGTGTTTCTGCTTGTAAAACATATGATACAGAATTTTCAATTGTCGTCGAATTGTGGGCAAAAGTCTGAAAACCTGAAACCCCAGAAAGTAAAATGGTAAAATGGTAAATAGATTGCATTTGCTGATATCATAGGATTTCATAGCACATTACGCTGCAATCAGTCATTCACCCATTCAAACACTGATGGTGGTTAGCCAAAGCTACATTAGGTCAGACTGACAGAAGCTGCTATTCAATCTGCACCAGTGGATAAGGCGAGTAAAGTGCCTTGCCCATTGATACAACAACTAATACCTACAGATGCTGTAGCAACGTAGAGCACACAAGGCTTTATCAAGCACTCGCTTACTTATCAGTGTACTACCACTTTGTTAGAGACATTGTAGATTCGTGTCTAAAACACAAATTTGTTTATTCCACATCAGTCCTTTTGTATTTTTTGCATGAGATCAAGCTTCTTCAAAATGTTCTCATTTTCATTGTGTGGAATATTCATCATCTAAATATCTTTAGATTCTCAATTTCATAAAGCTATTTCACTAATTCTCTTTTCACTTTCCGATGTTAGTTTACTGAACTGGAACCTTCTATATATATTCCGATGTTGGATTTTCCCCTCCACTTACAAAAAATAAATAAATAAATAAATAAAAAATACAATTTCTTTCATCACAGGACCACATTTGGATTCTGCCATTAACTACAAAGGACACATCAATCTTTGTATTTCTCAGGAAACCAGACTGTGAAGATCATTAAACATCAAACCAAAGCCTTCTTGCTTCTTGCACCTCTGCCAGGTCAGTCAGAAAGCTTGTGATTGGACGAGTGTTTATTACAGACGAAGGAAGGCCCAGATAACAACCTCTTTTCTCCCCCCCCAGCTTCATTCATTATAGATTGCCTGCCCCCACCAGCACGGCTTCATTACTCCTTCATTTACAGCTCCTCTTCTCCCTCATTTGCTGACTCCTGTTTTTTTTTTTTTTTTCACCGGAGCCTAACAGGCCTCCTGGTGCTGCTGTCTCAAACCCCCATCAGCAACCCTCCTTTCTTTGCCTTTGTCTTCTTTCTCCTCTTGCTGTCCTTAGATCCTTCTACTGCTCTCCATTTTCACTTTTTACCGTCAGGTAATTTAACTCCTCATTCAGGCAGGGTCCCTCTTGATGATAAATGACTGAGCGCAGTGCACTGATTGCCTTTTAATGCTGGAGTCAGTCTTTTCGGGGTCACTCACCCAGGTACTGGGATTTCCACGGATTCCGACTCCAAAACATTACACGCGAGCACGCTTACCAAATTTGAAGGTGACAACAGACCCGTTTTTCCCCCTCTTTTTAAAAAAAAAAATGTATTTAGTTTTTATTTATTTTTAGCAACAGTGACACTTTTCCAGTTGCATTCTTCTGTCTCTCACTGATGTATGTCTTCTGCATTATAATTTGACAAAAGGAGATGCGACAGCAATAATACTGACAAACGTTATAACAATGAATACAACAAAGAGAGTGATAACGAAAGAGAGATAAAACCAAAATAAAATAAATAAAAGACACACAATGAAGTCCCCTGTGACGTAAGATGGTCCACACATTCTTAAGCTCAATGATGGTTTGTCCCGGTATAAAAGGGCAATCCTCTACATTTGTCACTGAATTAATTTTGAAGCCGTAAATGATTTCTTCCATCAAATAAATATCCCAGACTATTTGCATCCATGTGTTCTATGGTTTCAGCCATCTGATAGTTAGCCGGAATACCTTTCTATTGATAATTCCTTCTTAGTGGCTATCAAAAGCTGATTTTGAAAAGTCACACCACCCGGCCAGGTATCTTAGAAATCAGAAAACAGCCAATGCCAGGGGCATCTTTCCCCTCAGACTGCAGTTGAGATCAGACATTTACACCAACTGCATGAAAGCACGTAAAACCTTTTTTCACCGTCTGACATTAGATTAGAAAAGACTGGCTAGGGTTTCCAAACTTATTTTCATGTCCTAAATACCAGAATAATGAGCATTTTTAAAGAACTTCTTGTTGCCTTCTTAAAATTCGAAGGTTTACATACATTACAATTACTACAGGCTGTGCATAATTATATTTATTGCTTCTTTTTTTTAAGACATCACGGAAGAAAACCAAAAGAAATCAACCGAGATACCAGGGAGAGAATTGTACATCTTCACATGTCGGGCTCTTACTTGACTACAATTTCCAGATGCCTGAGGGTGCTACATTTATCTGTTCAAACAGTGATATGAAACAACATGGGGATGTTCAGCCATCATACCTTTCAGGAAGGAGATGGCTTGTGTCTTTTACAGATTCTAAATAGGGCAAATATGTTAATTTGTTGAAATTGTGGTTTGATTATATACATGTGTGTAGGTTTGATGCTACAATAACCACTGTTACCTTTAAGGCAGAAAAGGGGAAGTGTGCATGCCTTTGGAACACAATTCCAACTGTGAAGAGGCACAATATGACAGCATCATATTCTGTGGGGGTTTTGCAGGGGAAACTACTCGACTTCACAAAATGGGGATGAGGAAAAAACATTTTGAAATACTGAGGTAGCTTCTCCTGTTATGTGTGTTCCATTATGCATTCTTTTACCACCTTGTCATGTTAATAGAACTGGGCTTGGAGTTGTAATCCTGCAATAAAATAATCATTAGCTGGCCTAGGCATTGTACAGCTATAGGATCCATTTATCATAGACTAATTGACCTATAAAAATGTACATCTATTGATTGGCCTTGAGGTTGCTTTTGATTAATATTCCATTACCTTGTTTGGCCAATTCTCTGTTGTAACTAAGTTGATACTTGTACCTTGCAATCTTTAAGTGTAAATGCACTTGCAGTGCCACATTTAAAAAGAAAAAAAAAATAGAAAGAAAAAGAAAATCAACCAGTTATTCTTCTTTTTGTGTTTTCAGCACAGGATGGGGGTGCTTTAAATGAGCTCCCTCAGAGGAGGACCGCTGTTGGAGTTTGCGCTCCACCTCTCTGCAAATTAGCATCAGTTTGTCGGGGATGGTTATGCAACCTGTTAGGATATTCTACCTCTACATGAAAGTTTAAATGCAAAGATTTCTCAGGCTAATTGGAAGCAGGAGGGCAGAAGCAATGTCTATGCCAAATGCTTTCTGCTTTGTTGATCAAATGTACCATGTGCATGCATTTGTGGGGATAAATGTATTTGTAGGTGGGACTGCGCTTAAGGCATGGCTCCAGGGAAAGGGTTAAGTGCTGGGAGCTGCTGTGATTAACTTCATGTCTTTCCTTTTTTTAGTTCCAGGTATCTCTAGCTTGCTCACTTTCTGACTGTCTGACTCCCTTCTTTTTTCTCTCGGCCCCCGGTCCCCCCCCAGTGGGTTCGAGGCAGATGGCTTCCCTTTCATTGTCTGGTTTCTGCAGGAGGTTGCTTCCTATTAAAAGAGTGTTCTGCTGCTCTGTGCACGCTCTGGATGGGGGTTTGAATTGAAGTGAAGGTTTAATGCAGTTAGCTGGCTTCATCAGCAGGACAGGAATTTGCACAGTTTTTGTAATAGTCAATTTGACTTTATTTCATAAAAAAGTATGTCAAGCGTAATACAAATGGACAGCATAGAAAAAGACTTCATAAAACTATGGGGTTACATTTGAAGCTAACAGCACTGAAATAAACTTAAGTGAATTAGTTGGAATAAACTTGATCGAACTTAAAACAAAGGGGTTTAATTTGGACACATTTACGTTGCACAGTATTTTGGTATGGTTTTTAAGTTGAATAGATGTCGGTTAATTACAAAGAAATTAACCGTTGTCCAGTTCTGTATTTAATATTCTTAAGTCTGGATGATTGGTTTTTAAATCCATGGTTCACGTCCAAGTCACCTTTAACCATAAAGTTCTCAGTATTTTTCTATAAAGCCCATACTAATAATATAGATGGAGCAAAAAGAAACAGCAGAATAAAAAAAATAATCAATGGGTGATGTGCCCTTCGTGGAGGAGTAGAACATCTGCTCTGGGTCAGGTCAAAGGCCTGTTGTGTCAGCGAGTGTTCTGGATTAGGAGGTTTTCTCTACCTCACCAGTTGATGCTAGTGGCTGGATGTTTGCTGTAAACGTTCAAACCGCAAACTATGTGTCTTTCAGAGCATTTTTTTTTTTTTTAAATAAAAAAGGCTTTATTGACCTTTATTTTATAGTTAAGTGAAAGGAAAGTTGGTAATGAGAGAGGGGGAAACACATCCCTCACAAGCCCCACTTCATAGTATTGCACATCCCCCTTCATAGCATTGCATATCTGCTTTGCATTTAAATTGAGTAGGATGATTCTCTGAAGGTAAATAACGCTCAGTAATTGCCTTCCTATGGAGTTCGCACTGTAGTATACAAAATGTAATCATTAGCTAACCAAGTATCCCACAAGCTTTTTGTACCTCTCAAAACCACTCTGCTGCATGAGGTTCTCATTCGATGTGAGCCTATGCTACAGCATTTACAGCTGCTAGAAAAGTGTTGCAACAGTAACACAATAGCACCCCTTAGTTCATTTTATTTTTTCAATGCACAAACACTCTGCGCCAACACAAAGTGATGTTCTAAAGCAGCAGAACAATGGGAATTTCACACCTTTGATCCCAGTCAACATGAACCATTCAAAGCCGTGGGTGCTTTAAAGACTAATTCAAAAACATTTCAGGAATTATGTTGCACAAAACCTGCCTCATTTCCTCATATTTAAACTTTGATGCATTTTTCAAAATGCCAATACACAGAAAATAATTGCAGACGGCAGAGTGTTGGCTTGCACATTTTCAGCTATACTTAGAAATGGCAATGTTCCTGAATGGTTGCTAGACGGTCAAACAAGCCAAGTCATTGTGCGAATGAGAAGCGGTCCCGTTAACAGATATGTTTTCAGAAGGTGAGATAGTTAATATTAATATTTCAAATAAAGTTATGGCAGTGAGCTCATTCCATCTCATTTTATTTAATATCATAACATGTGCAAGATATTTGTAATTAAAAGAGGAGATTAGTAGAATTTAAAAACAGAAGCTAATGGCGACTGCAACTAAATTGAAATTTCTGATGATGGGAAAACAAAACAGCACAAATTTTTCTCAGTATCAATATGTCTGCTGTTAACAAATAAATCATCTTTCACTAAAAATAAAAAAGTAACAACACAGCTTCAGTGACTTTATTGGAAAAGCCCCAGCAGCAACAAAGCTTTTAAACATTCCCTGTGAGTTTTCGGTTGCTTACTGTTCCAGCTCATTTGTACTATGTGGTTTTTTTTTTTTTTTGGTTTTTTTTTTTACAGCTTACAGAGTTAAGCCGAAATGCAAATAAAAAATCCCCTGTCACAAATGAAGGGGCAGAAGCAAAGTTTACCCCAAAGTGCTCCAGGGAGCAGCTGGGGGAAAATATTTATCTGCTCTGCCTAATTATTCCTTGAGGTATCAAGGGTTGCTTGACAGTGTTCTCCGTGGATTTATTTATCTCTTACCTTGGCTTAATTAAGGTATTAACAAAATCCAAAAAACTTTTTCCAGAGGACGCTTCAAAAGAGAGCACAGCTATATGGATGCACTGAGTACGTGTCAGACGCGTCCTGTAGTTTGTGACCAGGTTTGCTTACACTGCAGCAGGGATTCTGGCCACCACCACCAAACAGATCTTCTCCAGGTCTTTCAGGCTTTGCAGCTCCCACCAAATATTTTCCTAGGTTTTAGGTCTAGAGCAAACACTGAGCTACTCCACTCGAAATGATTCTGATGGAGCCACCCCTTAAGGTTCTCTCATACCTCACCCAAACTGTCGAAAGTTGCTCTTGTTGACTTACTCGATGTTCGCAGGAAGACATTCGTCCCCCCTTCTCGATACGAGGCGCAGGTTGAACCATTTTGCGCAGTGTGTTGTGTGTTTGGTCAGAAGTGTATTCCCTTGCTTTACACAGACATGTGCTCCAAAAGTGATGTTGACATTTTGCGTCAAGTAGTCCACTATGCAGTTTTTGTATCCGCAGGAGACCTAAGTACTTTTGAGGAGCCGCTGGCTGCATCACAAGAGTGACTCTTGTGTTCCTGCCCACAGCCATTTCTCGCTCTTTTTTTTCTATTATTCATATAAAAAGTCACAGACAGAGCCGACTGTTCAACGTAGGTTTCATGTCCTCCGTTGTAGCCCTGTGTTTACATACAAATCATGTCCCACTACTTTTCGGACTCTGGGGCTGCTCATAATATCGAGCAGGGAGTGAGAGGTCCACCCATTGGACCTCTCACTCGATTGTTATGGAAAACCACCCAAGTTGTGTAGAGCGGAGTAAAAGGCCATAAGGAGTGATTCCACAAGATGTAATTGTAGCAAAAGCTTGTTCTACTAAATTTGAATATAAAATAAATGGTAAAATGTTCCGATTTTTCTTAAAGACATTTTTCTTGCACCTCACTGTTACATGCTGCTGATGGTCTATCAAATAAAAATCCCAATATGATGCATTAAAGTTTGGGGCTGTTATGTGCCGATGTGAAAAACAACTTTTACCTTTTACTAGGCACAGTAAATGGTAGAGAACTTCATTAGTCCTCTCTTTGCTCCACTTGTATCAGCAGTCATTTGTAAAAAAAAAAAAAAAATCTTAGTGATACATCTTCAAGACTTTTAGACATCAATATTTCCGAGCCTTTTTGGCTAACTATGGGAAAGTATTATATGTTTTGCGTTGTCCAGTTTGAAATAAATAAAGAACAACAACAAATATATTTCACTGTGTTTATGTGTTTGTTCTCAGTATGTGATTGGTTGAATTTTAGGATGTGAAAGTGATTCCTAAAGCTCATTATAAGTGCGTAGAGTGAGTAAGCTCACTCTGATGCACAGAACAGAGCTCATGAACCAAGTGTGCGGCTTTCTACCATAAACCGAGGTTTATAAGCAGGCATCATATAGATTTCTAATTTGAACTATGAAAATGGCTTTGTTGTTCTAAAGAAGCTCTTTCATCATCTAAAAGGGATAAGCCGTAAGCCTATCTCTCACAGTCAGGCACTGAGAGACTATTTTATGTTATTAAAACACCACCAGCCACAACTAATATTCTCTTTTATGCTCTGTGAGCGCTTTGATTTAACCGCAGACAGAGCAGAATGCAACTTTGCATGAGTTTTGATTGTGGTGAAAAGGAAGGAAATCCATTACAACCTTTATGTCCCTGAATCTGCTTTTTAAGTTTGTCTAACAAAGCTAAGGAATTAGCTGCGTGACCCAGAGGCCACCTGTCGCCATTATTTGGCTTTTTATGCATTTTCCTGGCCAGGACTGTTAGAATCCACTCTTCATCTGCAGAGCACCAATAGGCGGCCAAATGAGCTCCGGTCAATAAAACTGCTGACAGTTTCTCATGAGTTAAAGTTATACTTTGTCAGCATAGTATTTACATAATGACATGGATGAGATGAGGCCAAGGCAACGTATTTTGAAAGACCTCTGCGGTATTTCTCACTTCACTTTAACACTGTCCATGGATTCTTTTAAGCAGTTTCTTTTTGTCGTTTTGAACATTTGAGCCAAACACTTATTTTTTTATGTTTCTATTGTTGTATGCCAGGTTTTTGGTTAATTTACGATGCATAAAGAAATACTGACGTAATGACAGAAGCTACATTTCTATCACCCGAGTAGTTCCAAAGTGCACTATGAAGTTCACGTTAACTCACCAAGAGCACACAATACATTGATAAAAGCAAACAAAATTTGATTTAATTAAAGGTGATTTCCAATAAAAAAGGGCCAAAATGATCCATACATACTAAAACCTGCTTAGTAAGTATTCATACTAAGCATCAATCTTTTTTTTTTCTCATTAACAAGCAACTATTCACTTTTGAATAGTCTTCATATTTGGTAGAACTAATTTAAACTGTCCTAATTCTCAGATGTTTGTGTTTTGTTTCTCACTTATGTTTGTTTTTTGATCATTTTAATGTTTTCAAGGTCTCTCTAGGTTAGTTCATTCCTTTGTGTTTAGCTTTTGATTCGTTCTTGTTTTGTGTTCTGGACATTTTGTGCAATATATTGGTTTCAGTCCTTAGCTTTACTTAGACAGCTGCGCTGTGTTTTCATTCAGTTTGATTTTGCTCACCTGGTCGTCATTTCACAGATTACATCTCCACAGTATTGCAGCTCCTTTCTTTCTCTGCCTCACTTCTCTATTCTTTTGTTTCCTCCATCCTGGTTCTTGTATGGTCATATCCTGAATGGCATGGTGCTGTGTGACGGGTCATTGTTACGGTCTAGAAGAAAGAATAGTTCAAACATCATCAAAACCCCAGAATTAATGACAGTGGTGCGTACAATGAGTAACGACAACATTCTGGGATGCAATTTGGGGTATAATTTAAATAATAATAAATGTATGTGTTTATAAAAAAACAGAGAAAAATTTCTATGCTGGTTTTATTTTTGTTTTTAATTGCATGATTTTAAACCTGCAGCTGGATTATTTGTTATTGGACTCAATGCCAACAGTCAGTAAAATGTTTCTCTTTTGTTGAATTCTGAAGATTCTCAAGAAAAAATAAAAGGCTTCAAGGCATTTCTTTCTGACGCAACAGTTTTATTCAAGGAAAACTGACCCTTTCTCATGTCTTTAAATCACCGCAGTGCTGCCGGTTCAGAACCGTGGACAGCTCCTGCAGTCCAAGGACTAGTGGCGATGTGTAGCTTTTAAACCATTAACGTTCACCTGCAATATGCCTTTGGATCATTTTGCTGCACATAGTAATAATGCACTCTGTAAATAAATATTTCATACCGGAAAAACAATAATGCAAACAATCCCAGCCATGCTTGAACAATATGGACTAAGCCTTAATCTTCCTCTCACAGCCATGGAGGCCCCCAGGGAATTAGCCCTCACATAGTGGCTCCTAAAGTGCTGGATCTGTCTTTCCTGTGAATGTATACAAACAACTCTTTTGCAAGCCATTTTAAATTAGTCGGATTTAATGTGCTATCCCCCCATTATCTATATTTCTTTTTTTTTTCCTCCACATGTACCCTAGGCTTTATAATAACTTCTATTATGCAAAGAAGTCATTTGAAACCGAACCCGATTGTTGCCAGTTCAACCTTTAAGCAAAATTCTAGGACATTTTCTATGTAAATCTAATTTGATAGCCTTAAAGTGGCTATTACAAGTAAAATCCTATGTTGAGATCATTGCTACGTAGCCAGAAAACATAATTTAATCCCTACAGTCATTATTACAGACCAGATGGGACTGTGTGGAGCACCTTAGCTTGAGGATATCAAAATCATAACTGCATCTTATTGTTTTCTAAATAATTTTAAGGATTCAGTGAAGTGCCATTCACAAAGAAGTCTAATTATTTGTCAATAGGCAGGTCAACATTTAGTCTCTATATAAATGACATTATGGTGTTTATGGACACAGAGCTTCGCAAAAGTATCTACCCTGTACATTTTGGCCTCAAGTTCTGTGCGGCAGAAAACTAAAAGTTAGTGGAAATGAACAGACTGTGACCACTCTGAAAGGCTGCGATGACAGCATCATGCTGCAAGGGTCCTTCTCTTCAGCCGGGACCCGGAGTCTGGTCAGAATTCATGGGAAGAGGAATAGAGCTCAAGCCAGGTGGTACGAGAAGAAGACTTGATAAAGACTGCAAAAGACTTGAGTGATGTTCACCTTCCAGAAGGACAACCTTGAACATGAAAAACAAACAGAAAATGGAATATTTTCTATCCACCTCAGAAGGATATAATGTTGTCAAGTCTCCTTTCATAGTGTTCTGTAGAAACTTCTGGTCTTTGTGCTATCCCCCCATTATCTACACCCACCGTCTTTCTCACGCTGGGCCCCCTCGTCTCCCGCCCCCTCTCCCCTCCCCGCCGCCCCTCTCCGCTATTTGAACAGAGAGCCCTCGGAGCTCTCTTTTGTTCAGTAGCGCTCAGCTGCTGGAGAGGTGAGCACCACTCCGGCTGACGCTCATCCTCTCGTCGCGGCTCCTCCTCTCCAGAGGACGCGCGGACTCGGCTGGAGCTCCAGGTGCATCTTCATCACAGAAACAAACAAACAAACAAACAAACAAAAAAAACATCTTTTCTGTCGTTCTGTTTTTGCCGACGTGACACCTAGAAAGCGGCACTTTGGACCCGAACCGAACCGGACCCAAAGGCTTTGATATTATTATTATTATTATTATTATTATTATTATTATCATTCTCTACGGCTGGATGGTTTAGCTGCAGGCTCACTCTCTGTGGCGCCACCACCTGCTCCTGTCAGAAAGCCTCAGCATCTCTCTGCATTCCTGTGGACGGAGCCGGATTCTTCAAAGGTGAGCGCGAGTTGTTTCATCTGCTTCCCGATTCGTCACGACGGGGAAATAAAAGTCATTTTGGGCGCTGACTGAGCCCAGAGAGTGCAAAGTAAGAAGGGCTGTGGATAAACTAGCTGTGAGGCTGAGTCCACTTTCGGGATCATCCACAACTAAACGAGCGCACTTTTGATTTTTATGGGCATTTTTCAGTAATTGCGTGTCCGTTATGTCTAAAGACAGTTATATGCTGCTGTCCTTTTCAACAGCTTTGCTTTATGACAAAAAGTGTCTTGATATGCAGTATCTGTTGATTGCAGAGGTATGTTGAAAGAAGTCTCATTTCCCCCCTTCTTTTTTCCTTCGCATGCCTAAAGCTTAAAAAGACATCAGCTGGACACAGAGCACGTTTTGTTGTAAATCCCACTTTCTGATCTCTCGGAAAGCTTCAGAGATGTTTTGAATGGGACTAAAGTTAATGGGTAGTGCCAATATAAAGATGCCACAATCGGAGCTGACAGCAAAACAAAAGGAGGGGGGGGGGAAGAAAAACCTGAGACAGTATCTTGGTTGGCATCAACAATCATCCAAAAAAAGTCTGTGAGTCTGCTGGAGGAAACTTCGTCTTCTAGGACGAAGCAAAAACCACCAAAGAACAGGAGGTCCGAGCCACTGTTACGTTCTGCGGCTGGGTTGGACGTCTCCCAGTGAAAGGTGTTGTTGGTTACCACGGATGAGAAGGGAAACTGTGCGGCTTCATTTCCCTCCTCTCCCCTTTGTTTTAATTTTAACGAGTATATGGCAGCATTTCAGCTTTTGGGTGGTGGAGGGTGGGTGGGGGGGGAGTAGAGGAGAGCTTCTCATGACCCCATGGGAAATTAAGCAGAGATTCAACCAAGCAGTTTGTGAAACAGTTTCTACTCCCGCTTCCTTCCTCGTACCTTTTTTTTCCGTCTGTCTGCCTGGTGCTCACGGCATGTCTCAGGTATTTTGCTCACGCATGGGCGCACAATCCTCTCGGCTGCCTTTTGGAGGAGTTTGAGACAAGGTGTCCTTCTCAAAAACTGATCCAGTGCTCCTTTTCATTATTAATTTACCTCCCATTATCCACACCGATCTCCTCCTCCAGGTATGTTTTGCCTCGGATTGTTGTGTGCTTGTGTTTAAGTGGGCAGACCGCTTCTGAAAGCCAAGTCAGAACCCACAAACAAGCCAAACTGTTTTTAATTGAGCAGCTGTGTGTGGATCTTTGTGTATGTGATACGTGCCAACTGCTGCTAGTTTCTAATTCGTTTGGGCATCCTCTGCTTCTGGCGCAGGAATAGGGAAGTGGTTCTGCAAGGAACGATGTTCAAGTCCCCCTGCTGCCATTTAAGACTACCCTCTCCTTGTGCTTCCATGCATGTGATTCAGATCATCTTTTGTGTTTTCCCTCCTTGTCCTCTCTGTTCTCTCAAGATCTTAGTCTTCTTGCAGCCTCCGCTTATCACTCTTGCGGCACGGTTCAGCAGTATTGTTCTCAAAAGAGGTGTTCTCTTCTTACGTCTTTGCCAGTTCGCTGCTCCCATTTTCACATTTTGTGTGCGATGAGGCATCGCAATGAATGAACACTATTTCTTCTGAGAGAGGCTCGCTGCCTCTTTGTGGCTCCGCTCCAAGTGTGGTCAAGGCCAAAAGCGGCGCTGAAATGCTGTCATTACATCTCACGAGCGATGGAAGGAGGGGAGGAAAAGGGAAACGGAGAGAGCCCGGGGCCAGTTTGACGGCATTATCTGCTCCTTGCATGGGGTTGCGTTTGTCACATATTTCAATAATGTGTCTTTTCTGGCTGGCTGTACTTGGCTTAATGCAGACACTTGTAGCTGAAGACGGGGGTGGGAGGGTTGGCACAGATTCAATTGTGCTCTTGAGTTGCGTCCAAGCAAATCGGTAAACTGTGAATTTTTACAGCGATTTTTGCTAATGTAAGACGTTGATATCCCAACAATGAACCCTCTGCTACGCTTAAACCAAACAAAGCCACTAATGGAGGGGGGAAAAGGGTTGAGAGGAACTAACTGGTTCCAGAAAAAGACGATTTTTCACCTCATTTTTCTGGAATCTTTTTTTGTTTAGCTTGATTCTGGTTCCTGAAGTCAAATTCAGCAGTAAATCCAAAATCAATTTCTCTTTTTTTTTTTAAACACCAACCATGGACATCTCATAAGACTTTTATAAATTCAAAACCCCAAAACATGCACACCCAAAATCAAAATGCATGAAAGGGTCAGTAATTTGCTGACTAATGGGGTATGCACATTCTCCAGCCTGTTTTACAATTCACTCCACCACAATTTGAGATGTAAATTTTGCTGTCCCTTCAAATGGCCATATCTACATATCAGACTTTTGCAGACTTTGACACCTGGTCTATTATATCCTTCGTTACTGTCTTTAAGAATGCATCTTGTGAGAAGGACTTCAACGACCCTGCTGGGTGGATGGCTACTCTGTCACTTAGATTTCTGTATTGTTTGTTAAAATTTTAGTGGGACTCAGCAAACTGTTGAAAAAGGACCAACAGAGTCTGAAACCACATTCTCTTTTACAACCTTCAGTACATTTGAAATTAGCCCTTGAATTTCATCTAAGAAAATTAGTAACGTTTGAATTTTTGCTATTATTTTGGTAATGGACGACGTTAATATTCTAACAATAAAACTTCTACTGCAGTTAAACTAAAAGCTGACTTAGTGTGGCAAAAATGAAGGCTGAGTGCAGCCATGCAAATGCAGAGTATCAGAAAGGTCAATCGGTTTGATTTTTGACAGTTCACCTGGTGAAAAAGTCCAGCCTGGAATTACATTTTTAGAGCTGTGGTGCTATGAGTCAGCTGGGGTCCTGTGGTGCTAATAGCTGAATGTATTTCCTGTACTTTTATAGCAGAAAAATGACTCATTGTGTAATGTACAGAGGAGTCTACAAGGAGCTCAAAGCGGGCATAGCAACAAAGTCTCAGAAATCAGGACCTGAATGTGAACCCCTCAGTCATAGAGAGAATGGAGAACACAGTGTTTGATGACCTTACCAGGTCAAAGAACACCATTTGGATCTGAAACAGGTACAGGAAAAAATGGGAACCTGGAACAAACACCTCTCCCTACCAGCATGCTTAGCGCCCTGCAGAGGAAAGCAAGAGAGGTTGTCAGAGTTCATGGAGATCAGTCCAGGCTGCGTTTCAGAGCCACATCAGGCAAAGTAGTAGCCTGTTGGTGTAAAGCTGTCTTGCTTTGCTGATGCATTGGTTCTGCTTTGAACTGGCAGTTTATTGCTTTTAATATCATCAACTGGGATTTTTACTTGTGTGTTTTTCGCTGCAATCTTGCAGAGTGCAGGTTTTAGTGTAGACAAAAATGAATATCCGGTTTTAGTCCAAGGTGGCAGATTAGAGGGGAAAGCCAAAAGACTCCTGCAAAGGAGAGGTAATTCTCAGACTTGGATAACCCTGATCCAATTAAGCAGTGAAAGCCCACACAGCAACCTACATACAGCCTATTCAATGCGGATTCTATAAACAATCGTGGCACTATGTGCTTTGAGTTGCCTGCCAAAGCTACATAGGTGCAGTTTACATGAGGGTACGTCACCATTTCGACTGCCATCCGCTTAGTTTCTCCGTTGATTCAAAAAAGCCAGGCGGGATGCAACACTTAGTTTCTCCGGCTTGAAGGTAGTTGCTTCGCTACCTCGATGAAGTGCGTACCTGTCCTCGCTGGGGCGAGTGTTGGCCGCACGTCCCCCACACGCCCCCAACCCGGTGCCACTGAGCAGATAGGACTGGGCTGCTTCTTGGTTCGCTTTGGCTGAGAATAAAATAGCTTGGCGTGGCACTTTGAGACAGCTACTGCACGTATAGAGCTAAGCAAATGAGCAGCGCAGCTGGGCCATCGTTGGTCAGCGGCTGAGCACACAAAGCCCAGGAGACGCAGAGGCAGAAAAAAAAAAGGTAGTTTACCACAATCCCTTCAGACACTGCTCGTTAATATTCATCAATCACCCACCTCCCATCCGCCCCCGAGGCCTTCGCTCTGCACCCCTCTCCCACCGAATGCATTATTCAAAGGTAGCATTTTCCCTATTAAATACTTTTAATAAATAATAACATCTGGTAACAGTTTTGTCTGCTGAATTAATGACAGCTGAGTGTGTTTTGTAGCAATCGGAGGTGGATTTCTGTTCAGCCATCTCTCCTCCCAGTGCTTTCTCTTTGTCTTGGCTCTTTTGTTAATGTCAGCCGGCCTGTCAGTGGATCAGAATGGGACCGCAGACTGCCTCTATCAGTCACCTTCAACAGCACGCCGGAGGAGAAGCAAATATGCTGAAGCTGTTTATTTTTGCCATTATCTCCGTGTTTTCCTTGGCTGAGATAATACTTGGAAAACACAAAGCTCTCTCTGGCCGCTCCGGCATCGGACACCAAGTTGTCTGTTTTGTCCGACTTATTTCCTTTCTATCATCTTAACATAAAGTCAGTCGGGTTTAAACATCACACACATAGGGATGCGTTACTTAAGCATACTGACAATATAAGCATCACTGTGTACAGGCTGTAGCTGTCAGACTCTGACACGCTGGTAAACACATAGTGCTTGAGAGGCCACAGATGGCCAGTGTTTTCCCTGTCTTGTGAGCTTAAATTCCCAAAGGAAAGGCTTGCTTTTTTTTTTCCTTCCACTTTAATTTGTAGCGATGTAAAAGGTGTGCCGCAGATCTCGTAGCGCAAATCCAGGCAGGGGCATCGCGACTAAAGTTGGAGAAGAATAATTTATTGTTCCTGAGAGTGATTTCTGTTTGTCTTCCTCCGCCTCACCCTGCACTGAGTGGATTCCACACAGCAGGTCTATTTATAAAGCCGAGGCAGCCGTGCGACTCTTATAAAGTCTCCCTCACTAATCAGAGACGTCGCTCTGGTGTTGTCGAAACCAATCACAGGGGAAAGTGAGAGAGAATAGGAAAGTTGTGTGATTAATTTGATTCAGATTGCTGCCACTGGTCCGGTGCGTTGTCTTTGGTGGCTTCTGTTGAGTGTGTTGGTCTTTCTTTTGGAGGCGAGGGGATTGAACATGGAGACTTGCTTTGTGTAAGATTTGTCTTTTGTACTAATTTTACTGGGGTTAAACGTGAAAGACAGACGCAATGTAATGCATAATTATGAGAGAGTTAGAACAATGACATGGTTTTCAAAATTGAATAGGGAAATTGTGTTGAGTGCATTTGAGTTTAGCTCCATTGAGTCAGGACTTAATAGTGTTCTGCATCTTGAGACTTAAAACTTTGTCCATTCTTCTTTGCAAATCAGCTCAAAGCCAGTCTGACAGGATAGATAGCATGTTCGAACTTCAGTTTTCAATGCTTGATACAATTCTTGAATTGAATTTAGGTCTGGACTTTGAATGCAACATTCTTATGTACTTAAGACCTAATCTCAAACATTGCGGCTCCGGCTCTATGTTTAGGGTTGTTGTGCTACTGTGGTAGCATAAAAGACAGTAGCACAACTGTATCTTTCAAAAAGTATCTTTCAGACTTCCCATAATCTCTGACGAACTTCCCTTTCCCTCCTACTGTTCTTCTATGTTTCATTGTGATGTCACTGTATGTTTAGTTTATTGGACTCTATTAGTTTTCCACTACAAACCTACAGCTGTTCCTTTAATAACAGCTGTACTTTTTTAAAGAAAAAAAGTGGATTTTTCCTTCAATCCACTCGTCTGTCTATCTGTGGGTCCGAGCTATGTATGCTATGTTTTGAAATGTTCTTAATGGATTGGAGTTTATGCCGGCTTTTATGTTTTTTTCACATCATTTGATATTTCATTTTCTGAACCAGCGAACATTTCAGTGGATTCGTATACAGGCAGCCAGATGTATAAATAGATGATGATATAAATAGATTAAAACACCTGGATGAATTTACTGTGCCTGCATAAAAGGGCAGCAGAATCAAAACAAAAGTCTCTTTTTGGTGGCATAGTGTGTGAACCGTGTCATAATTCAACATGAAAAATTGATGTGTTTAAAACGTAAAGGAAAGACTCTGATATTGTCTCCAGTTATGGAAAATAAGTAATTCTGGATTATCTTCTTTAGCGGACAATAAGCAGAACATGTCTGCTTATTGTCTTACTCAGCAACTTCATAAAACTTGATAAAATAGATCAAATAAATGATCTTAAATGTCTCGCAGCAACTTATGTTTAACAAAATAAGTCCAGAAGTGATCTACTAAGATGTTAGCCTCAGTTTCGAAATCACACACAGTCACAGTCTGGATGAAACAAGGCTAGCACATCTTTCCATTGCTTTCAAGTAAGAAAAATGTCCGCTGTTCTCAAATATTTACAGTTGCAAAAAATACTAAATATCACACATTTGTTGGAAACTGTAGTTGGCAACATAGAAGCAGCATGTCTAGTAATCAAAGGCTAAATTCCAGCAGATAGCTGAACAAATTAATCAGCTAATATCAGATCATAATACCAATGTTACTCTATGAAGAGAAGTGCAGCTGAAAGATCAAAAAGTCTACAATGTCGACTTAAAAGCTATTATCCATTTTGGAGGCTATCTTTTTATATTTTCATTTACATTCCAGCAAAAAATCAAATACATATATATAATTTAATTGTAATAATAATATGTTGTAATACTTTTTAAACGTGCACCACTCTGCCGGGGTATTTTACTTTTTAAATTTTGTCATCTGCTCCTGTCCACCAGGGTCCGCCAAAACTCTCCACCAGGGTGGGTGTGAGGCGCAAATTTTTGGAACTGCACTAAATGTGGAGGATGGCGGTGACGTCAAATGCAGATGTTGTAGCCAAATCAAGCAGACAAAGAAAAGGATCAGACAAGGAGCAGAAGAAGAAATCAAGTGTCCAGCTTGTTCTGAAGAAATGCAGCGTGGGTAGATTAGTTGTTTTCCCATTTTGGATAACTGAATTGTCGGATTCAATGAGAGCCTAAATGCACAGAGAAAAATCTGAGTGGAAAGCTGTGGTTCTATCAGCCCTAAAAAGACCCAAATACGGGCACACTTGTCAGCGACCCTACAAATATTCAACAAATCGACAATAAATATCTTACCACAATCACTAGATCAAGAGATTTAGAAAAAAAACAGAGGCACAGGACTATTTACGAACAGCAGCAAACCTCATCTTCAGGGATTTTGGTCAGAATTGGACAAACTCCTGGTTTAGGTCTCAAATGGATTTGTAGCTCATGCCAGTTTTGCTGCTGATAGCAACGTCACTCCAACCCTTTCGCTATGTGTGGTTTTGTGAAAGCAATCTGTGTGTGTGCGTGTGTGAATGGGTTAGAGAAATCCACAGATCTGCTGAGCTAAACAGACCGAGCAGGGGAATTAAAAAAGGGTGAAAAGGCCAGTGAGAGAGTTATGTGCAAGCGCTGACATCCCTGACATTCACTGCTAGACGTTGACTAATCTTCCCACCTAATTTGTTCGCAATTAGTTCTCCCAGGTTTTCTCTGTGCCATACACAGCAGTGAAACGATAACATCTTGGCCCTTCTCTGATCCTTTGTGAACGTATAAAAAAAATCTCTTCAAAGAAATAATAAAAAAAAACAACACTGAAGGTGATTTAACTCATAATTTGTAAGGCTCATAGCCAATGTCCCATCGGCGTAATTTGCAGTGTGGTTCTGCAGTTGGTATGAGATTGCCAATGTTCCACCAAAGTGGCTTTTATGTGGAGCCATGAAGCATGCTTCCTCTGAAGCTCTGAGGCGATCGAGTTTAAGGTAGCAGAGGAAGGTAGTGCGGCGCAGGTGTGTGTGGGAACAAGCAAAGGCCTCAAACTTTTTCTTCAGCGGTGTTCCTAATGTGAGGCTTAGTTTTTTGTGGAAGGAGGGCATTTGTTTTGTTTGATCCCGGACAAGAAAATTGCGTTTGTTAAAGGAAATTTACATTTAAATAGCTGTAGGTCCTCACTTTGTTACAAACACAAGAGCGTGCAAGTGTTGCCAAACAAAGGGAAGCCACTGAGCTGTTGAGAGATGTGGATAGAATGTGGATTTTAGATTTTATGACACACAATGCTTATTCGTTTAATCTGACAAACAAGCTTGATCAGAACACATTTTCCCATTTACTTGGATATCACTGAACTTTTGTTCAGGGCTAAGCTTTCAGTATTAAGCAGATATGCAATGAGCTGAATTGTTCAATGAATACTCTGCAAAATGAGACAAGCTAGTGATAAAACATAGGTTAATATGTTGTATTTATATTTATTCTTTGTTTTTTGTTTTTTTCTGTAGACACTGTTATAATCTGTAGATATGTAATGTAAAAGTAGAATACGACGAGGTTGAATATCACTATTTATTTGTTGGAATAGTGCCATTAAAATCAAGTCCTTAATGGTATTGAGAGTGAGTGTCAAGACTTAAAAAAACATAACTTTTCACAAAAGCTTTTCATCTGAGCATTAGCTGTGAAAGAAGGGAAGGGGAACAAGCAGTGTAAGGTTGTTCAAGGTGCGTAAAAACAAATTTATAAAGCCCAAAATTTTAGGGTTTATGTGGAAACATGTTGAAAATGTGTATTTCTTAACAGGTATGTGCTACTCTGTGTTAGGTCATCACATAATTTCTCTTTAAAATACATTATAGTTTGTGGTGGCAACATGACAAACAAACAAACAAACAAAAAAAATCAAGGGGTTTGAAAACTCTTGCATGGGATTTTGTGAGTTTGTTCAAGGTTTACCACTTTGCTTATTAGCATGCATCCACACCATGCACGTTCCTCTCGGTGAATAGTGCAGCTTCTCTGTTCTGCTACAATAAATTCAAAATGAGCTGCTGGGGTGCACACCACTTCTGTTTTGTAATTAACTGTCACGCTGCAGAATTAATAGAGATGAAAATGAAGAGCCTTTTGCTACAGTCACTCAATCGCTAGTTCGGCAAAAATTATACTAATCATCTCTGTGTGTTTGTGAGCCTGTCTCTTCTTGCCTGCGTGTGAATGTGCAACTCAAACATCTGTTTCCGGCTTGAAGAAGGCTTCATCTGCTCCGTCCGTGTTCGATAGGGATTTTACCCTTCAACAGCTGTAATTAAACAGGCTGTCTGTCCTGATAATACCCTTTGAGCGCAAGTGCTGGAGCCCCCTGGATTGCTCCCTGACTCCTTTGATGAATTTGGTTACTGCTTTCAGATGCTTTGCGGCTGCTGGTGAGTGGGTCTGTATGCGTGTGTGTGATAGAGTGGTTGGTGTGGGAGTTCTGCTGCTACATCCCAACGTGTCCACCACCTCAGTGCAGAGATTTATGGGTTAGTGGGGCTCCTGTCATTGATGGATCTCTGCTGGACTGTGGGCTGAGCCATCTGACTCGAGTCTGTCGCTGCAGGGGTTACAACAGCTGCTCTGGAGACCGTCTGAGAGCTGGGTGTGCTTAGTCTTTAATAAATAAATCTAACTTCTCTACAGAGTCCTAACTCGCTCCCACTTTTACATTAGTCTTCCATCCTCTTTTAGTGGAGCGCAGCTGAAGGAAATTCTGGAGGGAATTTACAAAAGCTGCGCAGTCCTTTCAAATCTTTGCCACTTTGGACATGCTGTCTGCTTTATTTCTGCATCAGATTCACAAAGCAGATTGCATTAATTACGTGCAGGCTCAGATGGGAGTACTCTGTACTCGTTTTGTCTTCAGCCAAAAACACAGCAGACAGCATTAAGGTGATGGAGAGAGGAGAAAGGATTTCACTATTGTTATTTCGGTTAGCAGAGAACGTCGAATTCAGGCATTCAAACTTTAAAAACATCTTACTGGAGGAATCTTTGTCAGAATGGCATCTCTAAATCAGTAGAGAATGCCTACTGATTCCCTACTGATCAGTAGGAAATGTAAATTGTGAAAGACTGTGGAATGATCCACACGCTTAACAAATTAACTCATTCAATTTTTTTTTATCAGACTATAAATTATTACAATGCTACACCTATATACCGGACTAAGCTGTTACATCAGAATAAAAAAACACTTGTTCAGCTGTCCATCATTTGGACAATTGGACAAGTGACCGACTAATACTTCCATGACCTACCAATATTCCAATAATCTTTCTGCAGACTGTATTTTTGTCATGCAATAAATGCAACGTAAATAGCTGTCGTCTTACAGAACGTTTCGCTGTTCACTCTTGATCCAATATACACAAATACTGGCCTGCTTTCCCACAAAGGCTTTTCATTCGAATGTGAGCAAACTACACAAACAAAAAGAGAAGCTATTCGCTTGGCAGCGTTATTTTAGAGTTGCTTTTTAATATATATTTTTTACATTTAGTGCCTGCTTTTGCTTTGAAAGCCCTCGATTTGTGTACTCTAAAAGCCCAGTTGTTTGTACAAAAACCAACCAATAAACACATAGAAAATAAGTATTTTTCAAGCTCGGAAGGCTGCGGTCACCTCAGGCATTTAAGGCTGAGCTCTAATTGGGCCTTGTCTTGGCATGACCTTCATTCTTTGACAGAAAGGGAGTCGGAGGAAGACGCCCTGAAGCCGAGGTTAGCTCCTCTTTCCTGTTACTGTCCTCTTCATGTCAAACCACGAACCTTAACAGGGGAGGAAAGGATGTTCGAGCAGCCATTAGCTCAACGTTCCCCCTAAGTTTTTCCAAAACGATCAAAGCTGTCTGTGGTTGTGGACTAGATGTTTTAGCGCTGTGTATTTCTCTCTCTTTCTCTCTCTTTTGGACTGTATTTTGTGTATCTCCTGATTGTGGAATCGCAAGCCTTGGATCTAGAGAGTTAAAAAAAAAATGAATTGGCTCTGCAGTGCATGATACAATTTACCCCAGAGCCATTGGTAGTCAAGCTGTGTGTGCTTCAGGTGTTCTCACAGGAAATTGGAAAGGCAACGTGCCCTGCTGCCTCTATGCACTGATTTTAAAAGGTCCCCCATGATTTAGCTGGTAAACATTTCTGAGACCACCTGCCATTACTTTACATACCTAAAGGCAACAGACACTGTGGGCACATACTTGAGTGGATTTCAAGTGGCAGGTAGAAGTTCACAGGGAATCATTAGATCGTCCTTTGAGCGATTTGTGCCCGAGTGTATAAAATTGTTTGCTATCATGTTGCCTTAAATTTATTACTCAAGTAAGGAAATGTCCTCTTCCCCCCTTTGTTCTCCTTTTAAGTCGTTGAATCAAGGCAGCAACTGAACTTTGGCTCCGTGAAAGAGGCCAATCCCGCAATCATGCTTCCTGATTGGAGTGTTTACTCTTAATCAGACAGGACAGTGTATTCAACAGCTCATCAGCACACACCGCAGTAATCACAGCATTTATGATTTCTTATGTGTTACTACAAACAGCCTTAATTGGGGTGCATATCTCCTGCGACCGCAATGCATAAAGAAGGAACTGGTGAAGACCTTTCGCAGGTTTAACAGCACCATCTCCTAATGGAGATGGGCATTAGCATTGTAATTCTCAAGACCACAATTGAAGTGATTCTTTTTTCTTTTTTTTTTCTTTTTTTTAAATTTAAGAACTCGTTTTTGTGTGCATTTACAGAGTACTTGCCAGCAACATGTACTCTACAGGCGACTACAGCAGTTTTGGCAAGTAAGAATTTGCAGCGGCTTATCTTGTCATGGATCTAACCTGCAGCGCCTCGTTTCCCCTGTGGCATCTGCTCTTTACATTGGCTGTCAGATAAATGAGCTGTTTGCTTTTCTTTGCAGAATAGTACCTTTCAAAAGGTCAGGGTGGCTTCACTGGGGATAGGAAGCTCTGCTGAACAGGCCAGGCTCTGCTCTTTGAAATACCCATGACTCCAAAGTGTTAGCCTATTACCACAAATCATGTATGGCTAAAGTGGCTGCCGTCTGCGTCTCAAACCTAGCTTTTCGTATTGCTTTTCATTCTCCTGCTATTTACTGAGCAACTGGTTTCTACTTCTGCAGTTGCAGCATCACAGAGGTCTCCAACTGTAATCCCAAATCTAAGAAAGGCAAAAGATCAGATTGGAATATTTCTCTCATTCTGCTAGACCATTTCACTGTATTGTATCTCATTTATGGAAATGTCCACAGTTCACCTTTCTGAAGAAGTATTTTTTTCAAAGAAGCTATAAGAATGATCAGGTGTTCCCGAAACATTTCAAAAGTTAATGAGTATGGCAGCTCTTTGCACCAATCTGATGGTTGAATAACTTAAATAGCCATCATCTCATATGACTATTTGTTCAATAATTTTGCATCAAAAGGGGTTTTTGAATGGAAAATATTGCATACTTTATTTTCTATCCATCCATCCATCCATCCATCAATCTTCCTTGTAATTATTTTCTTTTCAAAGCTCACCCTTACCGCTCCTTCTCCTCTTGCTTTTTTGCTCATTTTGGTTACCTAATTGGACATGTCATAACCCCGAAATGTAATTTTTTCTGTTTTGTATAGTCAAAGCTTTCGTAAATGAGATACAATAGAGTGAAATGGTCTAGCAGAATGAGAGAAATACTCCAATCCGCTGCCTTTCTTAGATATGGGATTACAGTTTTTTTGTCTGCTCCCGACAGCACAGCACAGTCTGTCTTCTGGACTCCTTCAGGAGGTTTCAGGGATTCTTGTAGCTGTCAAAATGGATCAGATGTAACACATTTCTTTAGGTAGAAAACATCAAGTCTGTGTCCAGACAATTCTTTTCTTATCAATTTTACAGAGTTTCTATTCCCAAACTGCACTTCCAAATGTTGCCCAACCACAAACTTCATTGTATTTTATCTTTATTTTGAGTGACAGACCATCACAAAGTAGTCCACAATTGTGAAGTGGGAGACAAATTGTAGATGATTTCAGAAAACCTTTACAACCAAGAATCCTATAAGTGTGATGGGAATTTACATTCAGCCTCCCTGAGTCAAAACCATCTCTCACTGCAGTTGCAGCTGTAACTTATGGTGTCTGGTTTGGCCTTTAACTGGACCATTCTAGAACTTGAATATTCTCTGATATAAACTATTCCTATATGTTTAGATCCATTTGTCCTGCTGTAGGGTGAACTGCTTGATGCCTCTGATATGTTTTCTTCCAGGTTTGTCCTGTCTTTAGCTCAGTCCTTTTTTTTTTTTTTTTGTAAACTCGAACTAGCTTGTACAAATCCCCTAAGCACGATACTGCTACACACAGAGAATAGTGTTGTCGATTTCTGCAGCTCCTCCAGTTCAAACAATATGAAAAGTTCAAACAATTTGCATCGTTTTTTCAAGGTACTGATTATGAAAAGATTAAAACAAGCATTTATTTTTTATTTTTAAAGGCTTTTAAGTTGTCTACATCCTTGTGCACTTTGTGTTAGGAGCTTAAGACTCACTGTATGTGTTACTTTTGGGGTGCATATATTGCGTGCATATATTGCGTAATATGAAAAATATGTTTTCATATTTGCTCTTTGGGCAAATATGAAAACACAAGAAGTAACTAGCGAGGCAATATTATTTCCCACTTTTGTGCTCACGTTTATCTAATAACGTAAGATATCGCTTGGCTTTCGTTTCCTCTTGATTCATAAAATCTGGGTAATGAGAGCACAATTTTACAAAATGTATGTATATAATTTTTAGCACATTTACTCTTACACCTTCATTCTGTTAGTTTTTGAAAAGAAATATTCGGCTCCAGCCACATTGCTTATTTACTGTTATCTGGCAGCTTTGGCAGTTCTTGGCCCAGGTGTCTTTGCTTTGGGGCATAGCTATTAGCTGTTAGCATTTTGCCAGAAAACTCGTGTTCCTGTTATCGGAGCTCTCAGCTTTGTGCCCTCGCCATTGGCAAAAGACACCTGTGTTTTAGTTTGACCTTCAGATTATTATGTTCATTTTTGTCTCTTGTTTTCTCTCACTTATTTTTTGGCATATTTGTCATTATCTTCTACTCTTAGGTAGGTCCTGTTAGGTCCTCACAGTGACATAGTTAAGCAGCTAATTTAACACTTAAAATAAAAACAGAAAAGTGTGGTTGTGACTAAACTAAAAATGCTCATAAATTTGAAAACAGATTTTTAATCATGTATGAACTTTAGTGAACATGAAGTACAATTGTAAGGTAAAGACCCATAATACTGAGACAATTCAAACCAAAAATCTGTTTTAAACAAAATTTATTTAAAGTATGCTTTTGATACATACAAGCTAACTAACGATGCTAAAGGAGTAAAAAAACAAATTGATGCGTGTGAACAAGAGCATAGAGCTGTGGTCATATAATCTGTCTTCTATGGCAGATCATCAACATATTCTCATCTTTTGTTCTGCAATCAAATAATGAAACTGCACACCCATAAAACGTAAAAAGAAAAATTAATTAGTATTTGATGCTGATGCTTCTCAAAAAGGGTTATTTCCTGCGAAACATCTCCTCCAGCAGCATTTTTCCACAACTTTACCGCTCTGAAGCATTGAAGCTGAAGTGAGGTAATCTGTTCTGTCTAGACTCACTTCCTATGGTTAAGGTACCAGGCAATGGCCATATACTGTATTAGCAAGATGAATAGCAGTGCTTCCAATATGCATTTCCCTTTATAGTCTTTTATGTTTTAAAAGGAGCCTATACTTTTCATTGCAGCCTGCAGGCATGATACGGAAGCCTGGAAAGCCTATTTTTAAGGCTTTTTAAGAAACTAGAGAAAAACATATTCTTCTTCTGACATTTGAGTTTAATAGAAAGTAGCTTGCACATTGGTCTTCAGCGCATTTCTCTCTGAAATCAATTGAAGTGCATATGTGAAGCAACGTTTGGAATCAAATACATCCCCTTTTTCCCCCGGATGAAGACAGGAAATGGAGGGAAGAAATGAAGCCCTTAGTGGAACAGT
This sequence comes from Poeciliopsis paucimaculata, assembly GCA_903067055.1. Classification (NCBI taxonomy): domain Eukaryota; kingdom Metazoa; phylum Chordata; class Actinopteri; order Cyprinodontiformes; family Poeciliidae; genus Poeciliopsis; species Poeciliopsis paucimaculata. The sequence goes on from CAEGAD010068135.1 coordinate 30,830, forward strand.
TGGCTGCTCTGACAGGACAGCATTTATCAAGCTTGATGGATCACAGCAGGTTACCAGGTATGAGACTGGAGAAAGTAATGGCACTGAGAACAGGTATAGGCCTATTCATAAATATCACATCAGCATTCAGCTAATGTATCACAATATTGCTTGCAAAGATCAAACTTGGTTGGATTTTTTTTCCCGGGAGATAATTACCAACTGTTTGCAATTTGACTCAGTTGCAGCAGTGGGAGCTACAATCTGATACAAGAATCAGAATCGTGCATCATGCCTGCGGAGTCCCATTACTGTGGGAAATGCAGGAGGACAGGCGAGGGAGCCTGTGGCTGTGTGTGGTCACGGCGAGATGTATAATTAGCCAAAGCCAGCTGACAAACTGCTGCAGGTGCAAGAGGGATGGCGGCAAATGAGCCTGTAGAGAGGTCAGAGGAATGCGCCAGTGACGCAGCATGCCAAATTCAAGGTTGTGCCAGTTTTGTGCACAGTAACATGGCAATATTTCTTTGGTTTACCTTTCTGCCTGAGTGTCAATATGCAAAAGCCGTGTTATCCTGCTGTACAGCGTATTGCTCATTCAGAGTGGATGAATAGCGCCGCTGCAGCGTGAATAAATGGTATACAAGGGTGCAAGGCTACAGTATGAATCAGGCACCTTGTTTACACTGCTAAGAGTCCAGGTGGAAGAGGTGGAGGTTAACATCACCAATCAGGGTAATTAATTGCTCCAATTTTGTCATTAAGCGCCAAGTTGGAACTGAGAGCTGGCACCTGCAGGGTCTCGGAGAGGGGAAAGAGTGAAGAGGGGAGATGGTGGTAGCACAGGTAGTAATGGCTACAAAGTGCCAAGGAGCAAATAAACTTTCAGAAACTGAAATTAAATTTCCTCATGAAGTAAGTGATGTTCCGGTACAAAAGTTATATGGATTTTGTTTGTATTGTGGTTTTGGTGTACATGAACACAGACTTAAACTCTCACACATGGAAACTTCTTTTCTTCATGTAACCTCAAAATGTTCTTACCGTTCACATTTCACCAAATGAACCTCTCTTCCTGTGGTAATGTTCGAGAATCTGTGTGTATATATATATATATATATATATATATATATATATATATATAGAGACAGAGAGTGTCAAAACTATAAACAGCTGTGTTTAAGGATCTAAAC